>VMDR010008640.1:0-35967 GCA_007922815.1 Macrotus californicus | reverse complement strand
ACCTTCTTCATTTTTTTAGTCTTTTTTTCTTTTCTTGCTTTTTCTGGGAGTTTATTTCTACCTTGTCCTCCAGCTTGCTGACTTGACTCTCTGCTTCATCTAGCCTGTTTTTAACTCTTTCTACTGTGTTCTTCATTTCAGATATTGTATTCTTATTTCCTCCTGTTTTTTATTGATAGTTTCTAAGTCTTTTTTCATGTTGGTGTAGTTCTCAATAACTTACTTGTAGCTCCCCTGGAGTTCTTTGTAGTTCTCCCTGAGCTCTTTGAGCATCCTTATAATCATTATTTTGAACTCAGTTGTCTGATAGTTTGCTTGCCTCTATTTTATTTAGTGCTCTTTCTGGGGATTCCTCCTTTCCTTTTGATTGGGTTTTTTCTTTGTCTTGCCATTTTTAAGGGAGACTCTTCTTGTTTATTTCTGCTTCCTAGATTGATCTGCTGTGACTCCCTGTCTTTGTGTTGTGAACTTCTGTGGTAGGAGACCTGTGAGATTCAGTAATGCAGTCTCCTTGACCTTCTGATCTTGATGCTCTTGGGATGCCCTTTGTGCCATTTATGTGGACTCTTTGGTTGTAATTGGGTTTTGGTTGTTGGATCTTTCTTTGGTGGATCCTTCCCTCCAGCTGACTGAGAGTCACTCCACCCACCATATCTTGCATGCTGTTGTACAGGTGCTGCCAGAATAAAACCAAACAGCTCAGGAAACAAATCCACACCCACAAAAATAACCCCCACCCACAATCACACTATCAACCGCCAATGATCCAATACTAATAAAGGTGTAAAGAGATTAAGTCTACTATAAGAAACAAAAAATGAATATGAGATGACTAAGTGAAAGAGAAATGATTTTCAGAAGGTAGAGGGAGGAGCAATCATAAGAGTAGGGAATAGAGACAAAGCAAAGAGGGAAAGAAAGTAAAATTTACATCATAAATAAAGAAGAGGAGTGAAGAAGGCAGAATGGAGTAAGAGAAGGGAAACATAGTATTAGGTTTAAACAGAAATTTTAAAATATATAGTGAGAGAGAGAAAAATATAGGTACCAAATTGGAGAAAAAGCTCCAGCACAGCACTATCAACAACAAATGAACAAAAATTAATATAGGTGGAATGGGAATAAGAGGGCAAAAAAGAAAGAAAGAAAT
Organism: Macrotus californicus; assembly: GCA_007922815.1. NCBI lineage: Eukaryota > Metazoa > Chordata > Mammalia > Chiroptera > Phyllostomidae > Macrotus > Macrotus californicus. Next base: position 34,817 of record VMDR010008640.1, on the reverse strand, counting down.
ACTTATGAGATGTCTAGAGGGAAGATAAGTGATTTTGAGAGGATAGAGGGAGAAGGAATAAGAAGAGTGAGGAATGCATACCAGGCTAAGATTGGGAAAGATTAAAATTAAAAAAAAAAAAGAGAAAGGGCAGGAAGAAGGCAAATGGAGTAGTAGAGCGGAACAGTAAAATTTGAGATTTGAAATACCAAAATAGTGAAGATCTAGAGATAAATTTGAAAAAATACAACAACCACCATATCCAAAACTAATGAGCAAAGATTGATAAAGGTGGATAGAGAGTTGGGTATTTTAAGAATGGGAAAATGAATGTGAGATGACTAATGACAAGAAAAATGGTTTTGAGAGGCTGGAAGGGGAGGAGAAATAGTGTGAGTGCAGAAAGCAAACAAATCATAGCAAGAGAAAATAAAATTTAAAACGAAAACGAAGAAGAGGAAAGAAGAAGGTAAAATGGAGTAAGAGAAGGGAGGAGCAAAATATGAGATTGAAATAAACTGTAGTATAAAAACTAGTGACTTAATAGGCACAAATCTGAAGGACAAGAAATGAATGTTAAAAAGCTATGGAGGAGAGAAAATAACACAAATCATGAAGAAGACTGCAGTGGAATTCATCTTGGTAGAATCTAGCATTCATGGCTGTCTTCTCTTTCTGGATCCACCTCTGATGATATCAGGTGGTGTCCCAGACTGCCCCTAGGCAGCCTGTTTGAGGCTACCAGTGATCCAGAGTCTGTGGTTGTCTCCTTTAGTTGTTAATCTAGTCACTCTGTAATCAGCAGTCTGGCTTAAGCACCACAGGGTAGGGCAGAGTAATACTTGTGGGTGGAGACATCGCTTCCCCCTCAGGCTGATGACACTTGGAGGGGACTGCTCTGCCTAAGCAAGATGGCTCCTGCAGTATGGGGGAATGACTCAGCACCAGGGTCCTGGCAGCTCCTCCCTCAGTTCTCTCCCTAAAGCCACCATCCCCAGTCTCTCCTCAAGCATCTCTAGTCCACTCTGCCCTCCCTCTGCCGGAGACCTGGGTAAGTGGCTGCAAATGAAACTGTGTGCACTGGTCCTTTAAGTGGCTCTCTGTGCCTACAGCCATCTCTTCCTGGTGGACAGAAACCCTGCTGCTTTTCACATCTGGATGTTATCTGGGTTCCTTTCTACCTCTGGTACTATAGGCTGGGGATCCCACTTGGAGTTTAGACCCCGTGCTTCTCAGGAGGAGCCCCCCCCAGCCACTGAAATTTCCCTCTGGCACTTCAGCTGCTGCCCATGGGAAACCCAGCCAGTCCTCTTGCTTTCCTTCTGCACCCTGTACCAGTCATGTGGTGGTGAAGCAGTTTCTTCTGTCTGTCTGGATTATAGGGCTTCTCTCCAGCGAGTGTTCGTTTGGTTGCTCCAGATGATTTCTTTACAATTTAGTTGTAATTCCTGATAGGTCCTGGGAGGAGGTTAGTGTGGCTTCCACTTTCTCCTTCTCTGTCTTCTAAAGCATCCCAATCCATTTTTTGTGTAGGACTGCGCAACCTGATGTTATTCTCCTCGTTTAAAATTGTGCAAGGCTTCCCATTTCCCACAGAGCAGAGACCAAATTCCTTATCATGACATTTGTATTATTTATTATTCTTGGTTATGAGCAAGAGAAACTTACTCTGGTGACTTTGTGCAGATGCCTAAGCAATGGACAAGAGCTGGAAGTGCTGACAACAGGAACGGGGAGGGAGGGTCCCCTATTGGCCCCTAGTGGTCAGCCTTTGCTACTGGCTACAGCTGCTTCTCACAGGAGCTGTCCCACATCTCATGTCACCGTCATCTCATCTCCCTATCATCTCATCTCCCCATCATCTCGGTCTGTATCAGGTGCTAGAGATTCAAAGTTGCAAGTGAGAGCATCCATTTGGCCAAGCCCAGCTCACTTCCCTAGGGGAAGGGAGGGTGGGATTTCCCTCCTTTTTGCTTCTTTACTGGAATAGAGAATACCTACCTCCCCCAAGACAGCATTGAAAATTACCCAAGTTAGGAAGTAGGTTTGTTTTCTGATCGCCAAAATCAATGACAGGCATCCCTGCAACAGTGGTACCCAAAAATTTTTGTCTGCATCCCAGAAAAGATATGCATGCATGCACATGTGTGCACATGTGTGCACATGCATACACACTCCTTTAACTAAAAAAGATTTCAGGAAACACTACTCATCCATGGAAATGTGATAAACTGATTTTTTCTAGTCTCATTTTAAAAACTGCAGGTCATGAATCACCAAATTGATTTCCGTTTGAAAGCCTTGCCCTGCAGCAATCTCTGTGCAGCACACTCACAACGCTTCCTGAGAGCGGTTTTAATGCACGAAATGCTTATTTATAGATATTTTTGTACTAGGCAATTTTTTTTTTCATTTCTGGCCTTTAAATCAATGTTTGCAAAGTAGGTCCTTGAAGAGTGGCACTTACTATCTTGACAATAAAGTAGGCGAAAAACAAAAAAGAAAATATAAAACTGTTGTATAATAAAAACAACTTTGTAATTTCCAAATAGAATACCCAACTGTATCACTAGAAAGTGCCTAATATAATAGTTCAATGTACTTGCTTATGTAGCTTTCTAGGAAAATTTAAATCAGTAATAGTTACAAGAAAGCAACAGGTATTTTTTTTAACAGGCATATTTCTTCCAACCACAATGAACTGAGAACCTGCCCTGGGTGTGCTGAAGGACTCACAGGTGAGCTGGGTGGGGATCCTAGTCTGAAGTAGATGAAAGTCTAGTAGAGAAGAAAAGGCAGGAGGTAGAAAATAGTTGAACCAGGTACAAATTGACAAAGGAGCCTGAGAAAGGAAGACAGAAAACGCACAATAATTCAGAGAATGTGGTTGGCGCCCAGTTCTTCACGAACAGGTTCCGTGGGATGAGGAGAACCTCAGAGAGTGAAGAGGGATTTTCCCGTCACCAGGGGTCCACCCTGGTGCAGCTGGTGAGGCCATGGGCATGGGCACAGGCTCGCAGGCCACAGGGCACTGCTGCAGCGAGGATTCCCATCTCAATTCCTCTGTTCCCAGCACCGTTCCGCCTTTGGCACAAAAGAGGTGCCCCATACATACGTGGTGAACGAACTACCCTAGTTTTGACAGCGGTGCTCCTGGGGGTTGTGGTGAGAGGCTCAGCCACCAACACACTGGCAGAAGGACCCCTCACAGCCCTCCATGGGGCGTGAAAGGGTGTCGGAGATCCGGGGGTGTGCGGGGCAGGCTGAGGGTGGTGGCGCCAAGCCCAGCAGCCGGAATGGGCTCGAGTTCACAAACGTGGCTTGTGGCAGTGCTTTCCCATCCCCCAGTCAGCAGTCACAGGTTTTGTCTGTGGTTCCTTAAAGTGTTATTGAGTGCTTGTTATGCAAAGGTCTGGTTGTCCTAAAGAGCAGCCAGGCTTGTGAACAAATCAAGGATGGGGGCTGGGGCATTGACAGAAATAACTAGGACCAGTGGGCCAGAATGGATAAGTGAGGGAGTGAGGCATAGGCAGAGGAAGTAGAGGCCAGTGGCCTCCGGCCACAGCCAAATAGGAAACTCGACTTTGGTAGCAGTGAACCAGGTATGTTATGGTCTATATATTACAGATCTCTAGTGTATTCTAACCCTGCTTCTTCCTAAGCAAAATTCACCCAGTACTGTTAATTAGTACCTAGTACACATCAAAGTACTTCTGTGTACTCTTGAGATTCTGTGAAGCCCAGAATCTGCTCTCTAGGAAAATCACCATGGAAATAATGTTGAAAAGGAATAGCATTATGTCATCTGCTCTTTCAAAATGAAACTATTCTGTGTTCTGGCAGATGGCCCATAGTAACTATTCTAATCTGATTATAGGCAGTTAAAGATGAAGTTCTGCCTGAAGGATGCTTTCACTAGCCTCTTACTATACAAGGAGTCAGACTTTGGAGAAAAGGCTTATATTCATTCTGTGTTGGTGGGCTGTGCAAATTCTAGAATGGAAAGAAGAGTGACAGCATAGCCAACGGGCAGTTTGGACTGGAAGCATCTCCGGAGCTGAGGCTGCCCACAGAGTGAAGAGCAAGGTGGGAGTGGAAGATGCTCAAGGCTCCTGCAAAGGATAGGTGCTGACATGGACTCTGTCCAGGGTGCTGATGGGAACAAGCAGCAGCCAACAATAACTCGCTCTCACAGCTGTGGAATCACCCTTCCGTGGCCCAGTTGACCGTGTCACAATGAGTCCTGGCCTATTTTTTAATGTAGTACAGCACTATTGTCATTTATTTAATGCCCACCCTTGACATGTATTACACACACCTAGTCCTCACAACCACCCTACAAGCTGCTGTTTTCAGCTGCATTAAAATGCAGAGAGGAAACAGGATGTGATCAGACAGTAACTACATAGTCAGGGCTGACTGAACCGGGATTCAGAGTAGAGGATGCCACACTCCCTTCACTTATTCCAGGGGCCCTGCTTTATGTTTATGGTGGTCACATAACATTCTGAGGGACCTCACAAAGGGCAGAAACTTCTCTCTCCAAGCAGTGACACAGGGGACTGTCTTCTAGGTGCATGTTTCTGACAGAACCCACTGGATAATTCAGAAACATCTCAGGAAACTGAAAAATCCTTAAAATTTGCTCCATGTGTATCAAAATTAATGACACCTTTCTCAAATTTTGACTTGGTTTTCACTAAACAAGCTCAGCATTCCTTCAGAGTGCCCCTCCTGTTGAGCTCAGGACAGGAGTGTCCTCTCAAGTCACCTGTTCAGGCCACCAGTGAATGTGGCCTCTGCTCTTCTCTGAAGGAGCCAGAAACACTAGTGTGTTCTTCCTGCAGACTCAGCTTCACATGCACCATCATTTCAGTAAGAACAGCCAGTCCATCAAGTCTCTAGACATCCAGTCCAGTGATCACCTCAGGTCTCTTAAGTTTTAAATTTAAACTGAAAAGTCACTCTAGATCTTTTTAATGAGTATGTACCTTTAGATTTTTATTAAAATGATCTAAATCTTCACACTTTGCTTCAGCTTTTAAAAAATGTTCTAGAAGAAAACAGTGGCTTAAAAATGTTGACTTTTTAAATTGAATTTATTGGGGTGACATTGGTTTGCAAAACCACACAGGTTTTAAGTGTGCAAATCAATAAAACCTCATGTGCACACTGCATCGTGCACCCATTGCCCCAAGCAAAGCCTCTTTCCAACCCCATTTTCCTTCCCTTTGCCCCCCTCCCCCTCCCCCCCCAGTATCTGGCCATCACCACACTGTTGTTTGTGTCTGTGTGTTATGATTACATGGTTTTTGGTGAGTCCCTTCACCTCCTTCATCCAGCACCCCTTCCCTGTCCCCTCTGACAGCTGTCAGTTGTCTCCATGTATCCATGCCTCTGTTTCTATTTTGTTCATCTGTTTATTTTGGTCATTAGTGTTGACTTTTATTATAGTGATGAAAGTTGTGACAAGACACTGCAGTCCTCTGCCCACTTTCCTTGTCCCCAATCCTGCTCCTCAGAGGCAGTATATTTCAGATCATTCTGCCATTCCTTTTGTTGTCTAGCTCCCGCATTCTAGCAACATGCTCTGCTCCTGCTTCTTTTTGGCACATCATCACAGCAGTGGGGAGCTCATCTCTCTCAGCACACGCTCCCACGTCTCCCTTTCCCAGACCCCCCAAATGTTGGTGAGTCGGCAGTGACTAGTTGCATTATTACATGGCATGTAGTTTACTGATGATCCCATAGTGGACAATGATGATTCTTTTCTTTTTGAATGTAACATTTTCCCCGTTTCCCCCCTAAGTCAGTGACTGCCACATGGGGCATTGCCAGTTTCGCTCTGATGTCCGTCCCTTTGCCACTTGACTCACCAGGGCCCTGTTCCCCTCCCCTGAGGGGCAGCCTGTAGGGGCTGCTTCTGGGGAAGGGCTCTTCGTTCTTAGACAAACAAGGAAGGAACAGCCTCCCCTGTCACCTGGGGAAAAGAGTTCCAGGAACCTGCAGAACACTCACTAAACAAGTATCCAAACACAGCAGGGCCATCCGTTGCGTTTTCTCACTGGATCTGCCTTGCGCCACTTTCTGTTCTGCTCAGTCTGAGATGATGCATCTCTGGGCCTGCACACTCTTGTTTCCTTGGGGGTTTTCTTTTGGTCCCCCTGTCCAGGATCCCCTATTTTATTCATTTACATATCATTTGCAGAAACATATTCTCTAGAGGGTTGGGAAATATATTTCAAATTTATATATATATATATATATATATATATATATATACATACACACACACACACACACCATTAGATAATACCATTGTGATCTCTGTGTATATGTATATATATCTGAGTGTTTGAAATGAATTCATTCTGTAATCACACTTGATTTGACAGTTTAGCAAAATGCAGAATTCTAGATGAAATCATTATGTCTTAGAGTTTACCATTGCTCTCCTGACTTTGAATATTTGTTACCACTGTTCAGAAATTTGTTATGATTCCTTTCATTGTGATCTCTTTTATCTCTCTGGAGCTTCTCTTTATTCCTGGGGCACTGCAATTACATGATGTTGTGGCAAGTTTTATTTTCTGGGCCCCTGGTGGTCATTCTATTCTGGACACTTATGCTTGTCACTGCTAAGAATTTTCTTGTTTTGTTTCTTTGGTAATTTTCTCCTCTTGTTTTCTTTGCTCTTCCACCCCTACATTTCTATTAGAATTTAGAACTCCTGCACTGATATACTAATTATCCTATCTTTGTTAATTTCTCTTTTGGGGGGGTTCTAGTTTTGGGTTCTGATGAGAGATTTCTTAGATTTTTATCCTTAAAGCCTTCTTTGCTTTTTATATTTTGTCATATTTTTAATTTCTTTGAACTCTTATTTATTCTCTGACTGTTCTTTCTAAAGCGTCGTATTCTTGCTTTATAGATACTCTTCTATTTATGAGGTAATTAATTAGAATTTTTTAAATGTTTCCTGTTCTTCAGCTGGTGAATGGATAGAGAAACTGTGGTGCAGAAATACAATGGAATGCTACTCAGCAATAAAAAAGGGGTGAACTATTAATACCTGTAATAGTATGGATGAATCCAGGATGTAATATGCATTCTATATTAATATTAATAACTGATTTGATATTAATAAAATAATATCACAATGGTATTATCTAGTTTCATCCAGTAAAAGAAGTCAAAGAAGCCAGATTTAAAAGGTCATATTCATATGAATGTATTTATACACCATTTTGGAAAAGGCCAACCACAGTAATGGAGAATAGATCAATATTTGCTGGTGGTTTGGAGGGGAGATTTGCTGGTGGTTGGAGGAGGGGATAATTACAAAGGGCTGATGTGAGAGGGAGAAGTTTTGGGGGTGGAACAACTGTTTTGTATTTTGAGTACGTTGGTGATTATTCTATGCATTTGTCAAAACTCATAGACTTCTACCCCCAACAGAGTGAATTTTATTGTATGTAAAAGAAAATATAGAACTTCTGGCCAAGATAGAGGTGTAGGTAGATATACTCTGCCTCCTCACACAACCAAAAGGACAACAACAAATTTAAAAACAAAAAATAAACAGAACTGCTAGAAAATCGAACTCTATGGAAGTCCAACAATCAAGGAGCTAAAGAGGAAACATTCATTCAGACTGATAGGAAGGGCAGAGACAGGCAGCTGAGGTGGAAAGGACACGTGGCAAGGCAGCAGCTGGTGGACCGGGTGGTCCCACATTTGTATGCAGGTAAACTGGGAGGAACAACTGGGGACCGAGACAAACCACCCAACCCAGGGTTCCAGTGTGGGAAAAAAAAAGCCTCAAAACCTCTGGCTGTAAAAACCTGTGAGGGTTGCAGTGGTGAGAGAAACTCCCAGCCTCACAGAATTTGTTGGAAAGACCCACAGGGTCCTAGAATGAACAGAAACCCTTCCACCTGGGAATGAGCACCAGAAGGGCCCAATTTGCTTGTGGGTAGTGGGGGAAGTGACTGACAGCCTGAGAGAGCTGAGTAAGGGGCATTGTTTCCTCTCAGACCTTTCCCCCACATACAGCACCACAAGGCAGCGATGTGGCAGCCTTGCCCTGGCGAATACCTAAGGCTCCACCCATTACAAGATAACAGCTGCACAGAGACAAAGAAATGCCCTAATGAAAGAACAGATCAAAACTGCAAAAATAGAACTAAGCAATGAAGAGATAGCCAACCTCTCCGATGCAGAGTTCAAAACACTGGTAATCAAGATGCCCACAGAAATGATTGAGTACGAATGCAAAATAGAGGAAGATATGAAGGCTATGCAAAGTGAAATAAAGAAAAATATACAGGGAACCAACAGTGAAGGGAAGGAAACCAGGACTCAACTCAATGATTTGGAGAAGAAGGAAGAAATAAACATTCAACCAGAACAGAATGAAGATAAAAGAATTTAAAAAAACAGGAGAGGCTTAGGAACCTCTGGGACAACTTTAATGTTCCAACATCCAAATCATAGGGGTGCCAGAAGGAGAAGAGGAAGAGCAAGAAATTGAAAATTTATTTGAAAAAATAATGGAGAACTTCCCTAATCTGGCAAAGGAAATAGACTCAGGAAGTCCAGGAAGCTCAGAGATTCCCAAGAAGGTTGGACCCCAGGAAGCAGACACCAAGGCACATCATAATTACATTAGCCAAGATTAAAGATAAGGAGAGAATCTGAAAAGCAGCAAGAGAAAAGGAGACAGTTACCTACAAAGGAGTTCCCATAAGACTGTCAGCTGATTTCTCAAAAGAAACCTTTCAGGCAAGAAGGGGCTGGCAAGAAGTATTCCACGTCATGAGGGGCAAGGACCTACATCCAAGAATACTCTATCCAGCGAAGCTATCATTTAGAATGGAAGGGCAGATAAAGTAATTCCCAGATAAGGTCAAGTTCAAGGAGTTCATCATCACCAAGCCCTTATTATATGAAATATAAAGGGACTTATCTAAGAAAAAGAAGATAATCAAAACTATGAACAGTAAAATGATAAAAAATCACAACTATCAACAACTTAACCTAAAAAACAAAAACATATGAAGCAAACAATAGAACAGGAACAGAATCACAGAAATGGAGATCACATGGAGGGTTATCAGCAGGGAGAGGGTGAGGGGAGAATGAGGGAAAAGGTAAGTGAATAAGAAGCATAATTGGTAGGTACAAAGTAGACAGGGGGAGGTTAAGAATATTATAGGAAATTGAGAAGCCAAAGACCTTATATGTATGACACATGGACAAGAATTAAGGAGGGTGATGCTGGTGGGAGGTGAGGTGCAGGGCAGAGGCGAATAAAGGATAGAAAAAATTGGACAACTGTAATAGCATAATCAATAAAATATACTTAAAAAGAAGAAAATATAAATTAAAAAAGTTATCTCCCATTTTCTTTATTTTTTAATGCCTTGTCTTTTTTTCATTTCAAGGTCTGTTTACATTTTTGGCAATTCTTAGCTATTTATATTTAAGAGTGAGATTGGAATCTGGAGCTGTGGGGTGTGTGTTGTACACCTTTAATATTTTGAGGTGTTGAGAGTATGGGTGATGAAAGCTATTAAATGTTTACACATGTGCACTCACACACACACTTATACACTCACATAAACATACACTTGCACACTCACACATAACATGCACACACACATTTATACACACTCATGTATGCTCACCCATGAACTTATGTGCACACTCACACATGCACACTCACGTGCACTTGTACTAGATGCATGGACACACACACACTTGAACACACTCATGTGCGCACACTCACACATCTGCACTCACATACATGCACTTACATGCACACTCTCTGTACACACACTCACATATGGAATGACAAGCAAAAAAGTGGTAAATCCCTGCTGACCATTTTCCTCTTTCCAAAACATTATCTTTTCCTGCTTTAGTGCCCTCGAGTTTTCCTATTCTTTTTCCTGCCTTTTCTCCTCTAGCTTCCTCGCTTTGGGTGGGAGAATTTGCATAACTTCCCAGTATTCTTTTGTTCTTTTCACACCAATTAGAGGACATATGGTAGAGGGCATGGGCTACCACTTTCCTCCCCTTTTGCATGACAGGTTCTCAGGCTGTGCTTGGGCGTCTTTGGGCCACCGCCATGGCCGCCACTGCCAGGACCCTGTGCTCAGCCTGTCTGCCTGGTGGGGAAGCTCTGCCCGCTGCTGGGGAGAGGATTTCCTCTGATTTATTCCTGCTGACACCAGAGAGTGCTCCCACCGAAGGCTGTATCACCTGGACTTCTTGTTGGCTCCTCTCCTCAGAGCTGTTCTCACACGTTAGTTAGAAGGAGCCCCACACCTGGAAGAGATTTCTCTGGTTGGAGGAAGGTAGTCAGTGTGTAAATGTGCTGGTTCCAGAAATCGGATGGAGGACGGTCTTGGCTGCAGACTTGGACGTCTGCTGCCTCAGGGGAGTAGCCCCTGGGGACAAGTGGACAGATCCCTTCCAGAGACTGTCAGGACAACACATTACAGAGGACATTTGAGACATTGGTCCCATGCCCATACCTAAAACATGGGCACATATCACACATAGAAGGATGTGATTGTGAGTCACTAAATGAAATCCACTAACTAGCTTTTTGGCTGTTTTGTTTAAAAGATAAGAAGCATAAGATGACATTTTTTTTGAGAATCTTTGATTGAAATGGATGTTTGAGTATCTTATGTTATTTTCAGTGAATTTCTAAACTGTGATTTTAAATATTTAAAACTTACTCATTAAAATGTGTACTTATTCAGGTTTGTGCTTTCTTGGAATATTTGATTTTTGTTGCTTACAGAAGTTGTGTATTTTAGTATTTAGGATGTACGAATCGTATGGCCTATCTCGGAAGTGCTAGCAAGCCAATTTTTCACTCTGGGATTATAGGTTGAGTTTTATTCAAATACATTGCCTTTTAAGAAAGCATTCTTGAATTTTGTTGGGAATGTATTTTTTTTCAAGTTTTGGTGAAATGTTGGAGGATTCCTACAAGTAAACTATAGCAAGTTTATCTGAGGTGATTTGAGAAAGCAATAATTCTCCCCAGCATATATCATTTATTCTTATTGCATATTTCTAGGCCAAGTAGGTTCCTAACTAAGTAATTTTTTCCTAAGTAAGTATTTTTTCCTTTTCTATTTATCTTTATTTCTTTATCTCTTCCTTAAAGATAAAGACAGTCCAAGCATGGTGATCCAAAATCCCTTGTTCGTTACATGGTATTAACAACTAATGAAAATACAGAGACTCTTCACAAAAGGCTTGGGGCCATGAAAGCATACACCTTTCCACTTAGTTGGAGGTTTTGGCAGTCACTCATGTACTTCATGTGCCTGCTTTCTGGTTGTTACAGACTTCTGTGCTTGGACTGTAGCATAGTGTTAAATATTCAGCTTCATCTTTCTAGATACCTAGTTCATTTGACAGGATAAAGGCTTTGTGCTTTTGATGGAAGATAAAAGAAATTCATCTTCCAAAAATTTTTTTAAAGAGCCCATTTAGAGTGACCTATGCAGGCTTTTGAACTGGAGGTGATTCTGACTTTATCCCTGATGGTATTAGAAGGATTTCTTTCTTCCTTTCAGATAGCAAACCATCCTGCAGATAAACGGGGGTCCTGTGCCATCTCATCCCCTTCCAGGTCTCATGCACACAGAAAAAGGTCAGGAAGGTACAGTTCAAAGTAAGCCTACTTTGGGAAGCTAGGATGAGCTACCCCTCAGCTTTCACTAAGCCAGGAACCCATCTTCCCCAGGAACCAGACTCTTTCTCCCACCTGTTCTGGCAGATTTGCAGATCCTCTCCCCCGTCCACATTATAGAAGCTGACTGGGCCATGGAATTAATGGTAGCAATGGCAGGAGGGGGTGGGTCTGTTGGGAATATTCACATAAGGCATTCGTAGTTAGAAATGAGGAAGGCAATATATTAATGAAATGTTACAGTGTTTTACTAACACTTGGGCAGGTGAATGAGTAAGAGGAGAGGCTCTTAATCTAAGAGTGGGTCTTCCATTGCCTTCAGGAGCCAGGTAGGTGGCATAGACTGTGAATAGCCAGGTATGAGTTAGGAGGCCAGATAGCCACTGGAGAAGGAGAAAGCTCATGCTTTGCAAACATGTATGTGAATTCAGCTTTTGAAAAGTGCTGCCCTCTCTTCCAATGAGAGTATAACAAAACCTTGTCTGATTCAGTCCTCAGGATGCCAGTTGAAATGCCTGTGCTGAAATATGTTTCCTTTTCTGTAAGTCAAAAAACATTTGCTCTTATCTAGATTTGAAGTCCTTATCTTTTTAGTCTCCTGTTAATAAACACCAGTGCATAAAATGTTATTGGAAAAGCAAGGATCTTATCTGGTATTCTATAGAGAGAGTATTAATCATTAATATATCAGCTTTTCCCACCTGTCTCATGAATCTATTCAGAGAATTTATTACCAACTCTGTAGGATCAAAGTCAGTGTCCTTGCTGCCTTTTGAACCTGCCAATTTTTTAAACTACATGCCGACATATTCTTTGTTGCCCAGAACAGATAACTCTCAGTTTTTCTGGGAAGCACATAGGGTTTGCGAAGATAAATGAAACCCATGGATAATCTCCATGCCTCATTTTAGCTATTATTTTGCACTTCTTCCTCAGGAAATGCTTTTTAGAGCAAGCAGTGCTTGACAGATTTGAATTTCATACTGGCTTCTATTCGTTAGCATTTCCCCTCTAAAGAGATCGTAAGGAAGTGGGTAGCTAGGGAAGCATCACCTACAAATTCAATACCCTGCCGACTTTGAATGATGCCACACATGGGTGTACCTGAGTGTTAGGGAGCCAGCTGGAGTCTATGTAAAACTGTCTACGCACACACACATACGTGTGTGCATCCATAAATTACCAGAAGGGGCAGAGATTTCATTTCCCCCAGCCCTTCGGTTGGAATTACTCTCTCCTCCGTGTGGTGCTTAGTACTTCTGTTTGACAGCATATTTTATTCCATCCTGCTTTGTTTCTGTTACCACAGTTACTAGCTTTATGTACAGCATATCCTTTTCCCCTCAGGAGATTGTAATTTCTCTGAGGATTAGGACTTTTTATTTCCTGTTGTTCTTTGCACTGTGTTTTTAGAATCAGTTGGTGCTCAGTACATTGAATCCATTTCAGAGCCCTGTTGAGTCCTGTCACCACATCACCCCTAATTCAGGAGGCTTGTTCTGGGGAGGCTGCAGTGTGCGAAGGGTGATGAGCACCAGACAAGGGCACGAGGAGCCTGGCCCTGCCCTGCTGTGACAGGTCTTAGCAGTGGGACTTTGAGTCACAAAACCTCTCTAAGCTGTAGTTTCACATATAAAACAAGAGGTTGAACTAATTAATATCTCACCTCCTTTCTACCTGTAACACTCAGTGATTCTGTGATTAACATATGCTCTGCAAGACATCACCCAGAGAGCTAAATAAATGAGGAAAGTTCGATTATGCCAGCATATTAATTAATTTAACCAATATCTATTGAGTGCCTGCAATGTGTTGGACACTCTTGTCACTGGGGATCTGTGGTGAGCAGGGCTGATATGGTCCATATCTTCTTGGAGCTGATGTTCTGGAGGGAGACAAACTGGGGAAGGCTGTGCAGGAGACAAGTGGCTGTGACTGGTGAGAGAGGATGGCCATTGGGGAAGCCTGCCTGATGAGGGCACGTTGAAGCTGAAGCCTGAAGTGTAAAAAGGGTCCAGCCCTGTGAGAAGCCAGGCCAGAGTGTGCAGAGCAGAGGTGACAGGGGTGCAGAGCCAGCACGCAGCTCCAGAAGAGGCTGCTGGGTGAGAGCAGAGGGGTAGGGGAGAGAGATTTCACTGCCATGCAGGTCAGAGCAAGGAGGCCCTGGGAGGGTTCGCGGTAGGGAAGTGACCCTATATGATTAATGTGTCCAGATATTACTCTGGCCACCGTGTAAAGGGAGAACGGCTGTTTAAAGAAGTGAGAGTGGAAGCAGGTGACCTGATAGGAGATTTGTAAGTGGCTCACATGGGAGATGGTGGTGGCTATGGAGATGGACAAAAGTGGATGGGCTAGGAACGGACTTCGGAAGTCCATCTGATCAGCCCTAAGGGACTGTGTGTGAGTTAAAGGAGAAAGGATCCAGGAAGCTTTCAAGATTTCTGGCTTTGGTGATAAGGTAGATAATGGCACCCACACGCCAGGTAGGGGAAACTCAAGAGGGCTGGGGCTTGGTGGTGTGAGGTGGGCGTAGGCAAGAGATCTTTTATCCTGCGGTAACTCCCTGGAACAAGTCCTTCAAATTCTAACATCTTGTTTTCTCTTGACAAAAACTGAATTCTGGAAGTAGCTTCTTTTCAATGTTTGCCATTTAAAATAAGCATTAAAAACAGTCTCATGTCTGAGATATACAATATGAAAGAAGAATCACTAATCACCAAACATCGCATAAAATGACATGTAACCTCACTAGAAGTAAAATAAGAAACAAAATAAAATAAAAATGTTAACCCCATCAACTTTAAAAATGACTGATTTAGTGGAAGCTCAAATGGTGGCTTCGGAACATGGACTGTGGATTCAACTTCTAGCTCTTCCACCTCCACCTGCTGTAAGAAGTTATGGAGCTTTTCTCTGCCTCAGTTCCCTCATTGTTAAGATGGGACAGTAATAATACTTAGGCATGGGATTGTTTGTGGATTAATACAATAAAGCACTGGAAAACCCCCAGTAACGGTAAGTGCTATTCAGGTGTTGAAAAAAAACTTCCTAGTGTTGATTGAACTTCATCCAGTTAAAAAATATTTTTGTTCCTTTTATGTGCCAGCTACTATTTAGGCTTGAGAACAGAGTGATGAATAGAGGACAAGGTTCTTGCGTTCCTGGAGGAGATAGGAGCAAGGGAGGTGGATAATAAACAGGTCAGTAAGCACAAGCATCAGGTAACCTTAGGTGGGGAGAAGAGAAGTGTGCACTCAACAGGGTGACCATATGTCTATTTGACACTTTGTGTCATGGCATTCTGTCTGGTTTAGCATTTTTGAACTCTCAAAAGTTTTCCAGTTTCATAAAAAAATAAAACTTGCCATAGTAGCTTTATTTATAATTGCCCAAACCTGGAAAGGACCCAAGTGTCCCTCACCTGCGGCCTGGATAAAGAACCTGTGGTGTGTAGCATGGAGTCCTATTTAGCCATAGACAGGAGCTGACTGCTGATAGATGGATGTCACATGCACTCTGCCAGAGCAGTAATTTTCAACCTTTTTATTTTGTTTATTTTTGGCTGGGTACAGTGAGCTTTATTGATGGTGCATGACAAGGCAGGGCTCCCTAAGCCCCTCCCCTCTTCAGGGGGTCTAGGATGGAAACTGGCAGTCAGGAGATTCTTGGTGGGTTGGGGGATTGATTTTGGGAAAGGACTCCCCAGCAGCTGAGGGTCTCTTTCTGTCACTGGGGCTAGTGGTCCAGGGAGCTCTTACTCCTTGGAGGCCATGTGGACCACAAGGTCCACCACCCTGTTGCTGTAGTCAAATTCATTGTCATACCAAGAAATGAGCTTGAGAGAGTGGTCACTGAGGGCAATGCCAGCCCCGGCATCGAAGGTGGAGAAGTGGGTGTTACTGTTAAAGTCACAGGAGACAATCTGGCCCTCAGTGTAACCCAGCATGCCCTTGAGGGGGCCCTCTGATGCCTTCTCACTGTGTTCTTGATGTCATGGTATTTGGGAGCTTTCTCCAGATGGCAGGTTAGATTCACAAGTGACACATTGTGAGTGAGGATGCAGAAGGCCATGCCAGTGAGCTCCCCGTTCAGCTCAGGGATGACCTTGCCCACAGTCTTGGCAGTGCCAGTGGAGGCAGGGATGATGTTCTGGGCAGACCCTTGGCTACTGTGCCACAGCTTCCCAGAGGGGCCATCCATGGTCTTCAGGGAGGCAGTGATGGCATGGACCATGGTCCTGAGTCCCTCCATGAGCCAAAGTTGTCATGGATGACCTTGGCTAGGGGGGCCAAGCAGTTGGTGGTGTAGGAGGCATTGCTGACAGTCTTCATGGAGTTGTCATACTTGTCATGGTTCACACCCATCACAAACATGGGGACATCACAGGAGGGGCAGAGATGATGACCCTCTTGGCTCCAGTCTTCAAGTGAGCCCCAGCCTTCTCCATGGCAGTGAAGATGCCAATGGACTCTACAACATATTTAGCACCAGCATCACCCCATTTGATGTTGGCGGGATCTCGCTCCTGAAAGATGGAGATGGGCTTTCATTGATGACAAGCTTCTTGTTCTCAGCCTTGACTGTGCCTTTGAACTTCCCATAAGTAGAATCATGCTGGAAAATGTAGACCATGCAGTTGAGGTCAATGAAAGGATCATTGAGGGTGACAATATCCACTTTGCCAGGGTAAAAAGCAACCCCGGTGACCAGGTGCCCAATACAGCCAAATCCATTCACTCTGATCTTCACCATTGTGTCTCAGAGTTGAGGCTGGCACTGGGCAGGAAGACGTGGCTGTCTGTCGAACAGGAGGAGCAGAGAGCCAATTTTCAACCTTTTTCATCTCATGGCACACATGAAGTAATTACTCAAATTCTATGGCACACCGAGAAATATATTTTTGCCAATCTGACAAAAAATAGGTATAATTTTGGTCATTCATACCAATGGCTCTTGTTGTGTTGGCTCTTGTCATTTTTTTATTTGACAATCTGAGGGAAAAGAGGTCAGTGCCCTTGACTAAATGGTCAGGTGTCACAGGTTTTAAAAGTTGCCATGGCACACCGGTTGAAAATCACTGTGTTAGGGGAAAGAAGATGGACACCACAGCTGTAAACTTACAGTGTGCTCTTACACTTACATGACATTCTGGAAAAGGCAAGATTGTAGGAACAGAAATCAGATCTTTGGTTGTCAGGGACTGGGGGTTCAGGAAGGGTTGACCACAGAAGGACCTGGGGAATTTCTGGATCTCATGGAATTGTTGTGTGTCTTGTTCATGGTGGTAGTGGTTCACAAGACTGTATATGTTTGCCTAAACTCATAAAACTGTACAGCAAAAATGGTGAATTTTACCACATATAAATTATACTTAATGACAAATTTGAAAAAATTTCAGCACAAGAAAAATATGTCCCTATTGGGATAGTGAATGACCTGGTCCTTCTAGTTTGGAAGAGTTTTGAGAGGAAAGAGATAGAGCAGGAAATAGGGGAGCAGAAAAATAAAATGAAGAGTGACACTTTTGTTCTTGAAGGCAGTACGTTTTTATTCAACAAATGATTATGGGACATCCATTAATGCCAGGCCTTGGCAGATAGTCCAGGCAGAGGAGATGCACCTGTAAACAACCACAAAATTACTCCTCAGGGAGCTTGGCATTCTGTGTAAAACTGCAGATGTGCATACCTGTTTCAACAGTGAGTCTAGCTTTAGGAACGTAGCTTAAGGAAATATGGAATGCAATAAAGATATGCACTCAGCCATTCTCTGGCAGTAAGGGGACTGACTGATGGGTAAATTATGGTAAAAGTGACCATTAAACATGATAAATTATTTATTACATGTATTTATGTGGGGAGGTATCGATGACATGCAAACTGAGAACTTGGTGTTACAGAGAGCCATCCCCTGATTGTAAAAAATGTGAGATATTACACATCAAACTATTTGTTGGGGTGGGAGTAGGGAACTTTGATCATTTTACTTATTTTGTACAGCAAGGATCCATTTCTTTTATATTGTCAATTTGAAAAAAATTGAAGAAAGAAACAAAACAAAATATTAAGCACAAAGGGCAAGGAGCTAATATCCTGTATTTTTGGTGTGAAATTTCATCCTGGAAAGGAGGGTTTGTTGTTTAAAGGGGAAAACAAAGGCTTTTTGTTGGCAAATGTAAATGAGGCTTCTTTTGGAGAAACATACAACACCTTTTTTTTTATTGGTGAGATTTTAAATATTAAGTAATGTATTTTGCTTAAATGTCAGATTGATCTATCCTATGAAAAACTAAGTTACCTCTCTTCCTGGCCCCCTATAACGGGGAAGTAGCAGCATTTCATTTACGTCCATACTCTTCCTCACTCCTCAAGGTAAAATAGCCTCTGCTACACACACCCCCAACCCTCTTTCTGAACAAAGTCCTGTTTTATGTAATAGAATAAAGTGTGACATACCCATGTCTGTGCATGGATGAGGAAGGTAAAGCAAGACCCAGAGGGCTGCTGCATTTTTACAGTATTCGGTGTGCTTTCACAGAATTCAGCACCATAGATAGCTACAGTGCCCCTGGACAGGTGTATACCATTCCCCAACTACAAGTCACTTTTTACTCATATTGAGGTGAAGGTGAACTCATGAAGTACATTTGGTCTGCAGTGCACTACATTTTAGGTTACCTATAATTGCACCTGTTGAGAATAAACTTATACAACATTATGAATAGGATCAATACCCTGGCTATTCCTAAGTAATTACAATGGCAGAAAACAGGAATGATTGCCATGAAACTTTCTAAAGTGTGTGAATGCATTGACGTGTATGTAAATATTTGCAAGTAATTTAATATAAAATTCTCCTATTAAATGTGGTGGAACATTATAGACCCCGAATATATGCCCAGAAAAAAAAAATCAACTAAAATTTGAAAGTTGGGATTTTTGACTTTTTTGCAGTATACTTTTTATTAAATGTTGGGCTCATATTCTGTGTATTTTTCTGTATCCAAAGTTCTTCTAAAGGATAATTTGTTGCATGGTAGGAACTGCCATTGGAGCTTCTTTGATAAAATTTTGTTAAGTTGGATGGGATTGAATTTTCATTAAAGGGCACAGGGCTGGAATATGTATATGAAAATCCCCAACTACTGAAGCATTACATAGTGGACCCAGAAAAAGGCTGTACAACAGTATTTTTCAATTTTTAAAGCCCATGCCCCCTTTTAGTAAAATAAAAACCCATCCTCCAAGCTTTCTTCAGTTTGTTTATTTTCTAAATAAATTAAATAAATGTCATGACAAATGTAAATCAAACAATGATGATCAGAATGTACTTTTCCATGTCATTTTCCCTGGACATTCTGGGGCAGCTGTCTTTGGGTAAGGAGAGAGGATGCCTCACCAGTTATGCAGTTGGGAAGGGTGTCTTAATAATCTGCATCTTAGAAGACTGAAAAAGAAATGCGGCTTGTGCTGTATTGAAATGGCATCTACATTTGCCATTTTGAGCTCCAGCTGGGAGGAGATGGCTTCATCCTGAGTGCCTACTATGTCCCAGACACTATGTGGGACACAGAAATATCTGATCTATTACCCTCCAGCCTAGCGAGCACATGATTTAATAAAGGAAATAAGACATATGTAGCTATAATAAAAGTAGGACACATGTATCTGTAATAAAAAGAAACTCTTAACTATAATAAAATAAGATGTGCATCACTATAGTGAAAAAACATAGTATGACAATGCCAAAGGAAAGATTTGGGGACTCAGGATATGAAGAGACAATATCCAGCTCCTTCTGCACCAGGGCAGATAGGGAGGAGAAAATTTAGGAAAGTCTTCACGGAGGAGCTGGCCTCTGAGCTCAGAAGGTAGAGCTTCCTGCTGGATAGGGAGACATAGTTTAAGTAGAAGAATCAAGGGGATTAAGTCTGGAAACATATATGGGCCCAGTGTTCATTGGACCTTGAATGTCAAGCTGAGAAGTTGGGTTTCCACCTGTCACTCAGCTTGGTTCACTCCCAGTCATGTTAGTGGATGGCGTGAGGGTGGTAAGCCTGCTGAGTTCCTCTTTATCCAAGAATGCCTTTCATGCTGTACTGGACAGAACGAACATGGTAAAGGAAATTGAAGTGCAAGATGGATGAAGAGATTGTGTCTGAGCATATAGATGCTATCAGTCCACTTAATGGTTCAGAAATGTTTATGCATTCAACCAAAAAGTTCTAGATGAGATGGCCAAACCATCACCAGAGATTGCAAGCTGGGGAGAGCTAAAGACATGCATGATTGTTAAAGGTGGGCAAAGACGATTTTGCTTATTAGCAAGGAGAGGGTTCAGCGCTCCAACTACATGCCAGCAAGCCTGATGTGGAGTGCACACTGGATTTTAAAAAACATTTGTGATTGGTGAGTTATGAGTACTAGAAAAATAAACATTCTCTTAGGAGAATGGTGGGTAGTATGGAACATGTCATTGTAGATCAGCCTCATTTTCTTTTCTTTCTTCATTTTTATTTTCTCTCTTTCTATTTTGGATGAGAGGTGATGTAATTTTTTCAGCAACACATTTGACAAAGTTTTTTTTCCAATTGTTCAATTATTTTTATATTTTAAATTTTTATTTTTATCCTCTGCACCTTCCGCTTTGACAATTATCAGCTTGTTCTCTAAATCTAAGGGTCTGTTTCTGTTTTGTTTGTTTGTTTTCAGATTCCATGTATGAAAAGATCATATGGTACTTGTCTTTCTCTGTCTGACTTATTTCACTTCGCATAATACCCTCTAGGTCCATCCATGTTTTTGCAAATGGCAAGATTTCATTCTTCTTTGTTGAAAAATATTCCATTGTTATCTATCTATCTATCTATCTATCTATCTATCTATCTATCTATATTATAAAAAAAACCTTGAGTAATAGCTAAGATGTGGAAGCAACCTAGATGTCATCAATAGATGAATGAATAATGCATGTATACATAATATTCTACATCTTCAGTATTCATTCATCTATGAATGGACATCTAGGTTGCTTCCACATCTCAGCTATTACTCAAAGTTCCTTTGCTTATGACATTACAGTGGACGAGATGGGACACATGCAGTGGCTGCAGGGCCCAGTGGATGGAGGAGGACCTGTGTGAACTTGCTCAAAGGATGCTGATAAGCAAATGAGGAGCATCATGGAGTTACTTCTCCCTTCCCTGCCACCAGATGTGGCCACTTCTTCCCCTGTCCTTTCCTGCTGACTTTGGTATTAGTGACATGAATGATAAAATGGAGGGTGCACTTACCTCTGTGAAGATAGTACAAAACCAGAATGGACCACATATATTTCGAATGAAAAATGAGTAAGATAGAACAATGGGTCTAGACCAATAAGAGGAAGTTGAAGGAGTATATTTGTTATGGTCCTACTCATGGGTGCTGAAATCCCATTATGAATTTCTAGGGTTGATTTAGTGTAATTTAGGAATAACTCATATAGTTCTTGGCACTTTATTTGATGATATGGAATTAACAGAGTGATTTATATGCCCATGTAGAGGTCACTCTCTTAGATTGTATGGTGTATGTAGTTTTGCTCATGACTACTGAGAAGAATTCATTTGTTTCTTTCTCCCAGTCTCAACAATTCAAACCAAAGAGAGCTTTTAGTTTCATGCTTCTAATCCTGCCTCCAGAGAGTTAGAGATGCCCCTTTCTGTAAATGGTTCATGTCTGTGGAATTGCTTGCTGTCCCTGACTTTGGGACACCTGTTTTGCACAGTGATTTTTAAACTGCTGCTTATGGATTTGCCTGTATGCTTTTTGTGTTTGTGCCTAAAGGACATGTGTATCTTCAAGAACATTTTTAAATTGAATAAGGAAAGAGTCTGAATACAGAAAGGGGGTTCCTTGAGAATCTGCTCTGTGGTCAAGGAACCAAGGCTGGGATCAAAATAACAGCACTTTGGTTGGGCTTGATATTGGGGTCAGGCCTGGGCCTGGGGTACCACTGGCTTGCTGAAGGCAGGCCTGGAAGGAGACATAGAAGGAGAAGAAAATAAGGGAGACAGGGATGAAAAGTCTAGGGAGGATGAGGGTCATGAGTGCAACATGAGAAGGACAGAAGAGCAGTGTGGCAGGGAAACAGATGAGCACACGTGTGCAGCTATGTATAGGTGGACAGGGTTATGTGAACTTGGGAATAACATAGATCGGGATGTTAATGTGTCTTGGGGAAAGGAGGAGAAGGGTCAAATAAAAAGAACTTGAATTTAAATTTGCTTTTCCTGTTTTGCGTGAGCTTTCCTGTTTTGATTTTGGACAAGAGACCCGCTTATAGGAAATGATCTCATTTATGTGAAAAGTACATTCTTATGTTTACATGCAAAAGAAAAGAAATGAAAAGAGAGCTCTATCAGCTGAGCATTTAGGGATGCCCGTGGCAGATTGTCAAGCGAAAAATTAAGTTGGGAAGGAGGGGGAGGGATGGAGAGGAGCATGGAGGTAGCTGCAAGGAATTGGTGACTTTTCCATCCTTTGTGTTTTTTGTTCATTATATTACTTTATTTTATAACATGTATATATTGTATAACATATATAGTATACATACATATTATTATATATGAATATATGAAACAACATATTGAACAGTGATGAAGGGAAGACAAATGGGTTGCCATGTAACCTATTTTAGTAGAAACATCACAAGAGCCTCTCAGGTGAAGTGTGTGTGTGCATGTACACATGTGCACACGCACAAGCTCACATATGTTTGCAGAAATTAGGAGGAAGGTGTGGAAGGTTATTGACTTTGAATCCCATTTGGACAGTTAGGGATGAGGCGGAACCTTGTTACTTTTAACTCTCTCATCCAGGGCTGAGTAGAATGTGCTGGTAGTGTGACTAAACACTGTTGGCATTGAATCGAGTGGTTTGCAGATGATCTGTGAGTCCACTTTGATAGAAATTTAAATCCTGTGTTGGATATTAAACTTTATAAGGACAGAAATAACATTGATCTTTATAAGTCATTCAATCACTTGCTCATTCATATTAAGGGCCTGATGCATATGCTAAGTATTAAAAATATTTTATTCAGTGTCTTGCACATCTGAAGTTTCTTTGTAAAGTAAAATTATGGGATATTATGAAAGTTCATCACAGAAGGGCCTAATCTATTCTAGTGGATCAGGAAAGCTTTCTGGAGGCAGTGGTATTTTTTTTGCTGCAAACTGAAGAATACAGAGGATTTACTTGGGTGAGGCTGAGGAAGAGTCCACATTCCATTTGGATGGAAGAGTCCGTGCAAAGACCCTGAGGCAGGGAGGAAGGAACATGGTAACTGTAAGGAATGACGACACTGTGGCTGCAGCCTAGAGTGAGAGGGTGAGTGGTGAGGAGAGGCCAGAAATGGGTGCAGGGCTGGATCATGCAAGCCTCACAGGTTGGAATGGAATCCTCCAACTTTTTATTTCAAACAATCTCAAGCCTGTACAAAAGTTGCAGACACAGTGGAGTGGATCACCTAGATCTTCGAGTTAATTTTGCTATAGCGGCACGCTCTCTCTCTCTTTCACATACATGTGTGCACGCACACATTTTTCTCTGCTGAACCATTTGAGAGTAAGTTACAGACAACATATCATGTTAAGAAGCATATCATGTTCAAAAACAAGTTATCTTCCAAAAGCAAAGATTATCTCTGATATGATCCCAATACTATTATACATCCAAGAACGTGAACACTGATAAAACCCCTTTACCTAATATACAGTCTGTATTTAAATCTCTAATTGTTCCAATAATGTACTTTGCTAACTTTAAAAAAAAACAAGGTCCAGTCAAGGATCATGCACTGCGTTTAGATATCTGTTGGCATTTTGGGCTAAGGTTAGGCCAGGTATTTTGTAAAACATATATATGTTTTGAATTTGTCTGATTATTTCCTCATGGTGAAATTCAGGTTGAATATTTATAGCAAGAATACCACCGGGTGCTCTGAGGCACAGAGAACTACCTAACCTTGGAACACTGATGTCAGTTTCCATTACTGATGATGTTAAATTTGATCATTTAATTAGGGAGGTGGCCTCTAGTTTTCTCCATTGTAAAAATAACATTTTTCTTTTGTAAGAAATATAGTAATCTGAGGTTGTATAAATATTCAGTTCCTCAACATCTTTCACCCAGGGTTTTTAGCACCTGTTGGTGTCCCCCACCCAAGGTAATTAATTATGACTCTAGTCAAAATGGTGATTTTTTCTAATTGTATAATTTTCTCCTGAATGAGTTGGTAGTCTTCTGTGAAGAAGAGCTTCTTTTCTTCTCTACTCTTTTTAATCAGTATCAGTATGGACTTGTGGATTTTTTAAATTTGAATTTAAGATTTAATATATTAATCATCCATTCTAACATTAATCATTTTGGAGTTTCAAATTCCCCATACTCGGCCAGCAGGAGCCCCTATCTGGAAGGTTTTCGAGAAACTTGTGGATTAAGTTAGTGAAATAATAGTATGAAAGTGATGTATAAATTTGTGTTTACCATGCCTTTTTCTCCTGAGAATCTCTATTTGTCGATCTAACATGATTTTATTTCTCTTTCTTTCTAGGTCTCATGGACTAATTGGCTCTTTTTCATCAGGCCTCTACCAGAGAAATCATCCTGCTATATAACAAGGTTTGGTTTTAAAACTGCCCTGAAAATGATTAAAAGCAGTGTCTCAGTGTGACAAAACCAGGGGGCAACACACTGCTGTAGAATTTCCTGTTCATCCCATAGCAGCTTGGAGGAAGCCCCTTTCTGTCCAGGAGGACTGCATGGCGAGAAGCCCCCACTGACGGTGGAAGATGAGCGTCCCATTGGCTCCTAAGAAATCATGTTACACTCAATTGCAGGACAACAGAAAGGGGGCAAAAAATAATAATGAGAGTCTCCTACCTCTGGGCGATACGAATGCCAATCGAATCATGGTGGAAGTCAGCCCATCTCGTGATGAGTCTCAGACATGTGACCTGACAGATGGAACTGGAAATGCAAATTCATGTGTGCCAGAAAGTAGTACCCATCTCCATAAGGAATTTCACCAACTTCAGGGCATTGGGAAGGTGTTGCAGACTGGCCCCAGCAGCCTGAAAGATTTTAAATTCTCTTCCACTGTTCGTGGGGAATTGAGTGAAGAGCACACAGTTCAGAGAGGCACAGCTCTCCTGCAGACCTCGTGGAGTGTGCAGGGACCAAGTCTGGCAAGCTGGAGGAATGCTATGGGTGAGGTCAGTCCAGATGTCTTGACTCCAAGGGACACTGAAATTCTCCGGCACACTCCCAAGGATAAATTGGCAAAGACCCTTGACAATGAGGAACTGAGAAGGCATGCTTTGGAAAGGGCGAGCAGCTCTGCTATTGCAGTGGACACGCTCATGAAGGCGTATGCTGGGAGCCTGACTCCGCAGCCTCCACAGACTGCCTCACTGGACTCCCCTGAAGCCCTGCATCATGTGCCCAAGGGTGGTGAGGGGCCACAGAAGACAGTGGCAGCCCACCTCCCAGAGACAGTTTTTCCTCCAGTGGACATCATCTCAGAGGGAAAGACTGTGCGTCATCCTAAACCATCTACCTCAGAAACCAAGGAGACCACCTGCTTAGAGCCACAGCTGGAGTGGGGACATGCACCAGGAGTTAGCAATGAGAGCACCCCATGTTCTGCCCCTCCACAATGTGCTCTGACTTCAACATCCAAGGAAGTCCCAAGTAAGCCAGAAGCACACTTAGGTCAGGAAGAGCAAGAGCCCAGGCTGGAGCTGGAATCTGTCCTACCCTGGGCCACACAGGAATTAACATCAGCCTGGGCCGAGTGTCTGAGATGTCCCACAGAAGATGATGTGTTACTCCAAGAGAGAAAGGAGTCAGGTGAGGAAGCACAGCAAGAAGCCACCACCAGGACAGCCAGCAGTCTGCCCCAGAGCAGTGTCCACCTGCTTGGTGGGGCAAGAGGCAGGAGTGTGCCAGACAAGAGCGCCATCCACATGGGTGAGCAGGGTTCTCTTCAGAGCACCCCAAGACCTGGCCCTGCTTCCTTGCGAGCTGCTGATAATCAGCCCCCTGGCAGAACTTCACCAAGTGAAGCTAGGAAACTGGGCGAAATTTCACCCAGCAGCATTTCACCCAGTGATGGTCATGTAGTGTTTATCCCTAATGCCCCACCTGAAAGCAGGCCCCCAGATGTCAGTGAGGAGAAAGGGGCACTGAGCAGTGGGAGCAGGGACAGTGCTGCGGGTTTTACTTCAGACCCTTCTGTTAGAGAGAGCAAAGCTGCGGTCCCCGAGCCCCTTAACCCTCAAAACAGCAGCTCAGGAGCAGGGGAAAGCAAAGAGGTCACTACATGTGTTCCTGAAAATAGGAACCTTCTAGAAAATTCAGTTAAGACTGAAAGTTCCCCAGCAAGAACAGATGGTCTTCTCAGTGTCCCAACTCCTGTACAACCAGAGACAACTCTGAACGTGACCCACCAGCCATCACTACCCAGTTCCAGTTTGCAGGACTTGAGTATGTTGCGTGCGGATGTAGGGTCACCCTCAGCTGCCCCACCTCCCACTGACAGCTTGTGGTTGTTGAACACCTCCCCGAAAGTGCCTGATAAGAACACCTGCCCCAGTGTGATCCCCAAGTCTGTCTCCACGCATTCTGAGGATTCACCTTTTGCACAGAAGGGACTGGAGAACCACCAGGTTGAAAAAACAGAAGAAAGGGCAGAACCCAAGCCCATCATTTTGCCCAAGCCCAAGCATGTGAGGCCCAAGATCATCACCTACATCAGGAGAAATCCGCAGGCCCTCAGCCAGGTGGACACTTCGCTGGTCCCAGTGGGGCTTCCTTATGCTCCGCCTACATGTAACACACCTCTTCCCAAAGAGGAGAAGGTGGCAGGCGGCGACCTGAAGCCAGCTTCCAGCCTCTACGAGAAGTTCAGGCCAGACTTGCAGAAGCCACGGGTCTTCAGTCCTGGGCTGATGGTATCTGGGATCAAACCCCCAGGACACCACTTCAGTCAAATCAGTGAAAAGTTTTTGCAGGAGGTAAGAGAATGTCAATCTGATACTATCTATAAGTTGAACACCCTAAACTTTGTCATGTATTTTCAATTAATTGTGAAAACAGAATATTCTCTGTTGCCAATTTTGATGGATATACTTGTACAAAAATGAATGTTTTTAATGGAGAAGAATGTAGACAAATGGACATCTTGAGTAGAAAAGTTTGATGATCGTAATGAGTTGTATCTACCATCTGAGGACATTCATTTAAATTCCATGTGACATAATACACATGCAGTTGGATAAGCATGCATTTAAATTGCTTTCCATGTTTAAATAAGTGACTATAATTCTTCTATCAGCCAGGTCAGTGGAAAAAGAAGTCAGAAATAAATACATTGTTCAAATTAGTCAAACTTCATCCTCTGAGGGATGTATCTTCTTTATGGGACAATCTCATATTTTACACATGTGAAGAACATAGTGAGTAGCAAATAATGTGTCAAGCTCGGGCTCTTCAAGTCAAAATAATAATTACAACTAGCACTTAGTTGAGCACCTACTATGCCTTGGGCCCATGTAACATATTCAATCTTTGTCAATCTTCAACAATCCTAACTCCAGTTCCCTGGAGGTTGGAACTGCAGATTTTATCATTGTATAGACAATGAAATATGTGGAGAGGCCTCAGTAACTCTCCTACAGCCACAGAACAAGGACGGCCCTGAGATGCTCCCCCAGGCCTCGCTGTTTCCTCACGATTCTCCCTTTTCAGTACCTGGGTGCTATGGCGAGTCATCCTCCCAGAGCTCATGAAGAAGACTGGTGTCCTGAGCAGTGTCCTGGCAGGCAGAGCGATGAATTAAAAGGAAAGCTGGCTCAGGTGTCTCCTCTCCCTAACACCCCTCAGGCCTGCCCAGACCACTCAGACACAGGCTGGAGCCTGCAGGACAGCTCATGACCTCTGGGCTGCCGCTGCTTCCTCCGCTCTTCCTCTCTCCCCCTGCAGTTTCAGCCCTTTGCACTTCCCTCCACTTGGAATGCTCTTCTCCCGGATACCTGATTGACCGTCTCCTTCACTTTCTTTAGGTCTCTTTTCAAATGTCACTTCATTGGAGAGGCCATCTTTTCTCTGAGACCTCTTTCTCTCATTTCTTTCTTTGTAGCACTTACCTCCCATGACTTGTGTAGTTTTTTTTCTCTGCTTTAATTAGAATGTCAAATCCGTGAGAGTAGGGACTTTTTCTGTCTTTTGTTCTCCACTGTGACCCCAGAGTTCATAACAGTGCTTGGCATAAATGTGTGCTCAAAAAATGTCGAATGATAACTGAATTATAAACTCACATATGCTGAATCTAGAGAGAAGTCAACCAGAGCTCCCTAGAAATAGAATGATCGAGTCCAAAGTTGGACTCTAGCTTGATTAACCGCATCGACATTTTTACAGACTGTATTGATCACAGCAGAAGGTGTCATCTCTGGCACAGAGCAAGCGGCCAATCCGTTCACAGCAGCAGATCTTGACTGAGGCTAGCACAGACTGGTTGCCCCACCAGTTGACCATGTGGCCTGCCGTGGTGCCAGCCATCAGCACTGAATCATCCTGCTGGCTCCCATCTTCCGACTCTGTGCCTGCTGGAGAGGCTTTCCCCTCATACCTCTAGAGAGGGTACTGGCCCAAGAGGGGTCCAGTATCTGTAGGGACTCACCTCCCTGTGCTGGGCTGTGTGGAGTCCTGTCCTAAGTGCAGCGAGAACATGCCCTGGCCAGAGGAACTTAGGGTGTGTCTGAAGGCAGTGCCCTCTCACTAACATGGACGATTTGCCACTCTGGTTTATAGGTCAGTCTCTTAGCTTTGTTAATGTGAGTCTTTCTCAAATTTCCAAAAATGTATCCCCTTGGGCCTCTGAGGCTCAGGGTCAGGTGGTCAGGCTTTGACTCTGGGCTCTTGTCTAAGGTCCTTGGGAGACAGCCACATGACCCTCCCCTGTGCTGTGGGTACCAGAGCTGGTTAAATGAATGGATGTTTTTCTTCTCAAAGTATCACTGCAGAAGTAACCAAGTCATGCAAGACAGGGCCCCCAAATCTGGCGCAGCTGAGTATCTCTTGGACAAGCGCACCCTGGAAGGGCACGATACCAGGAGCTCAGCATTAGGCTGGCTTCTTTGTAGCCCCTGGGGACTTCTCTGGATGCCAAGGCAGTGTGCACATGTTGGGGTGACCCTGCCCTTTTCTATACATTGTTAATAAACTAACTTGATACCTCGTCCTCCCCCCAACAAAAAGATAATACTAGGTTATTCTCTGCAAAAAAAAAAAAAATCCATGAGAGAAACTTTATTTGGAGATGTTGGCAAAAACTTATTGACTGCAATTCTTTGTCTGCAATCCTTCCTATTTTTTCCTTTGTGTATTTCTCTTCCATATTGCTTTAGCTTTTTCCATAAAATATAGAGTAATTTCTATATTTTATACACACTTTCCTCCCTCAAAAGATTTTCTATACTTAATCCTGTACAAACCACCCCACATGTCAAGGAGATGGTGTAGTAGGGGTATTTGTGTGGCTTTAGCAGTTCAGAGGGGTTTGGAGAGACCCTGTTGGTGTGGGGACAGCAGTGCTGCCCTGTGTCAGCCACTCTATCTAGGGACCATTTTCTGCCATGACCAGAGCCTCTGAGGCCCAGTCCCTATTCTCAGGCTACAAGAGAGAACAGAAGTGTCCCGGGTGTTGTGATGGGCTGATTTCTGTGAGAATCTTAAGTGGGGCATAGGCTGGCCCTTGGCCCCTGCTCCTATCTCTGTGACTCGCTGTAGCTCAGCAAGTCCCTGTCCCACGGTCAGGCTTGGTGCAGGCCATGTGAGAGCTGCCTCCCTGCCGTTGTGCCCCAGCTCACCACAGGGTGGCTTCAGCTAGTCTCCAGGGAAGGAACATGTTTCTGACTGGTTGCCGCAGAAATAGTTTTCAATTGTAAAAGTTATATATCATTTTAATAAAAAAGGAATATCTTACAATAAAAACCCAAAGCAGCCTCAGACTCTGCCATTGTTATTGCCAGCTCACTGCCTGTTCGACAGCGTGAGTAGAGATGGGGAGTCAAGACTGGGTGCTCCTTGGAGAGTGGGCCAGAGCACAGAGGTTAGAGCTTCCAGAAGTGGCCTGGAAGATAATCTTGGGCCCAGCCATGCCAGGCGGATAAAATCTGCCAGCTTGTTTTGCTCCTTCCTGCTTTCAGCTCTTCTCAGGTCTCAGGGACACTCCCTTATGGGAAGTGTTCACGTTTTGGTGTAAAGAAGTGAGCAAGGGTGAGAGGACAGAGGTTAGGCAGTGTGCCTGCCACATGCAGACGTGTGATTTGGACTGCTCTTCCTTCTTGCTCCTTAGTGCCACCTTGTCTCTGAAGAACGCTGTGTTTGCAGGGTTCTCCAGAGAAACACAGCGCACATAAAGGTGTGTGTATGTATGCGTGCATGTATGCATCTATCTGTCTGTCTTTCTACCAAAACTTTAAGGGACTGGCTCACACAGTTGTAGAGATTGGCAAGGTCACAATCTGCAGGTTGGGCCGCCAGGCTGGAGACCTAGGGAAGAGGTGATACTGCAGTTCAAGTCCAAAAGCTGTCTGCGGGCAGAGGCTCTAAGGGAGGTTAGACTTTTTTCTATGGCCTTCCACTGATTAGATGAGGCCCACATGCATTATGAAGGACTATCTTCTTTATTCAAGAACTCTGCATTTAAATATTGATCTTGTCTAAAAAAATACCTTCACAGTAGTATCTAGAATAATCTTTGACCGAATGTCTGGGTCTGGTGGCCCAGCCAAGTTGACACAATTAGCCAGCACAAGCCCCTTCCCTGTAGCCATCCCAAAGGCTTCTAACTGAAGCCTCCACATCTACCCCACATCTTCCCAGCCCAGGATCCCACAAAAACAGGACAAGGCACACACAAAGAGGGACAACCCAGTAAGAACTGATCTGTCTGTATGTTGTGGTTGATAGTAGGAGTTTGTTTGAAATGACAAGCAAGGGTTTTTTAACTTGCTTTCAAAATTATTTCTCTAAAAGTACTCCCTTAAAGAAAGAGGACAACCACCACTTGGGGTGGATCTCTATGTGTTGATGGCTGTGCGGAGAGTCCTGTTGTGTTCTGTCAATAAAGATGAAAGAAAAGAGTGTGAAACTGTTTGTCGGTTCCCCTGTTGTATTAAAAATGCGCAGATTAGGCATCTGAGTAGTACTTTTCTCCTTTGTAAGGAATTGGTTATCTTAACAGAGGCAAATTACCCAACAAGATGACAGGCATTGAAATTGCTGAAACTGCGATGATCGTCTTCCAGTGACAGCATGGTGGGTTTTGACCCCTGAAAAGTATCCAGTTTTAAAGATGAGTAATTACCAAACTCAGCATATTGCAGGCCTAAAATCTTGACAGATGTATGTTAGAAATGATTACAACTTCCTCATGTGAACACCTGCTAAAAACAATGTGCAATGGCACCAAAAATTTACAAACAGAAATAAAAAATAGCAGAAGTATGAGTGTAATATAAAAGCCAAAGATTGATAGTGAGAGACTAAGTAGAGAATGGTAAGATCGTTTATCAGAGAGCAAATGTGGAATGTTCCTCACAGGAATGTGATTTGCTGTGGCCTGAATTGAGTCTGTACAACAGTGTTCATGCCTAATTTACAATGTGATTATGACAAAACTTTAAAGGCCTAATCTTTTGCTTCAATAATGTCAGTTTAAGAAGGACTCTGTATCTATTTCAACATTAAAAGAGTATCAAATTTAAGGATTTATCTCTCCCAACATCTTGGATCAAAGTGTCAATGTATAAAACACATTGTTAAATGCTGTGATTCCTGAATGTGTATGACACATAAAATATATGGGGACTTAGAGCAGAATTAATTAACAAATGTATTTTTTAATGCATAGCCTCTGGTACTATTCTTTTTAAACTGGGAGGAAATACATTATTGAGTTGTCTTATTTCTTCATTTTTAAGATGAAAAAAGACTGATAATCTGAGCAGGCTTTGGGAATCTAGAATTTCAGGTGCAAAAGGTAGCCATAGTTGTATTCTCATCTAAATTGTTAACTATAGGAAAAAGTAACAGGAATGTTATGTTACTAAACTTAGAAAAGAATGGAAACATGGTGTTTTGTACTTATTAAATACTTTTAAATACTCCAACCATGTGTACATGCTGTCCTCGGTGCTGTGAGCCATGTGTAGATGCCGTCCTCGGTGCTGTGAGCCATGTGTAGATGCCGTCCTCGGTGCTGTGAGCCATGTGTAGATGCTGTCCTCGGTGCTGTGAGCCATGTGTAGATACCATCCTTGGAGCTGTGAGCCATGTGTAGATGCCGTCCTCGGTGCTGTGAATTCAGCAGCCACTGAGGCTCTGCCCCAGCACTCACTCCCTTTCAGATGAGACTGTCTCAGACACTCCTGGCAGGACCACCTTACTAGGGAAGACAATTAGAGAGGTATATTAGTCTCTCATTTTTAATGATGCAAACAGATTTCAGGGGCCTGAAAACACACTTTTTCCCATTAACTTCTCTATTCTTTCAAATAGCCTCTTCTCCCTCATTAACAGTGCATCTTTTATTTCCACAGTAACCTAGAAGAAAAGACTTAACATAAATTGATAAAGTTCATTTACTTATTATATGACTATCTTGCCATAAAAAATGTGCCTTTTCTCCTTAGGAATAATGACACTTTCATAATTCTATAACAGTTGCAAATTCCTTCCTTGCTTCCTTGACATTATTTATTTATAGATTGGCTACTTGCATGAATCCCAGTGATTTTACAGCAATAAATTAAAAAATCTTCCCGAGTGAGTTTATTTTCCTCCCAGTGAAATGTAGATTTGTAGAGTGTTAGAACTGGAGGGTACCTGGAGGTCATGCGGCTGCACTGTCAACTCAGAGATGAAGACTCAAAGGCCCTGAGAAGGGAGGTAGGTGACCAGAGATGGAGCAACTCAGCGGCCAGAAGGGTCACTGCTGGTGCCTCAGCCAGGGATGTGAGGGTCACTGACTGCGCTTCTGCTCATTTATCATAGGTGTCCGAATGCCCTGGGAAAGAAGAATTTTGTTCTCCCTGTGCGCACTACGAAGTTCCTCCTACTTTCTACCGCTCGGCCATGCTGCTGAAGCCCCAGTTGGGATTGGGCGCAATGTCCCGTCTACCGTCTGCAAAGAGCAGGATCCTGATCGCGAGTCAGAGGTCTTCAGCAAGCGCCATCCACACGCCAGGACCCATAGCAACAACTGCCAGTCTCTACAATTCCGATCCTGCAGGTAACCGAGCGAACAATGGCTGCTTTTTCCTTCTGCACTTTTAAATAGTAACCACATAAAATGTGATAACTGTCTGAAATATGAATGCCTCTCACCCCTTAAGAACCCTTTTCTTTTATTCCATGTGACATTTGCCAAGACTCATCTATCTTCAGTGGTCACCCTTCATGTCACTTTTAAAATTGTTGCTGGTGGAAGTGGGGCTCTTGCAGTGTTATGAGGAAAACCATTTTTGGGGGCCCACAAGGGAGGGTGTGGTATAGTGGTAAATTTTATTTGGGAAGCAAAATCAAAAGGATGCCCCTTCAATGTCCCAGCTCTGTCCATCCTGCCATGGAAAATCGGGGCCAGAAATGGGGGTCAGTGTCCAGAGATCCTGTGCCATGCCAAGGCTATTTCAGTCCAGTCTTTCTTGTCATTGGCTAGCTTAGCTTGCATTCCTGGCTGCAGTCCATTGCTATGCTAAGGTATTCAGGCTTCTGCCTGGACCTTGGGTGTGGAGTCCATGAGGCCACTGACCATGCAGCTGCTAGGGCCACATGGCTTGGAGAGAGGATTTACTGGTACATAGGCTGAGTGCTGGTCACGAACAAGAGAGAAAGAGAGAGGGAGAGAGAGAGAAGAGCTCTTTCTTCCCCTGAGATTGTATTAGCTTGGGTTTGGGATGGATCAGGTGCATTTTCAAAATAGCTAATCAATTTTACAAGCTTTTGTGGGCTTTGTGATAGCTCCACCCCCTAGTTAGACTGACAGGCCTCTATGGTCCAGCACTTCCCCCTGCAGCCCCCAATAATCTGGTACTGGAGGGGAAAAAGGGGAGCTTTTAATCCCCTTGGTGGGGAAATGATGTGATCCCCCGGAGTGTGAAGGTGTAGCTTGCTAGTGAAGCAAACAGGCGTAAGCTCCCCAATTTATTAAGCTCAATGTCTAATTCCCTTTGCTCTCTTTATTAATATCTAGTTAACCACTTCCAGTAACAAAGTGATGGCCCATGTAACCATCTCCTCTCTTCTTGTAGTTTCTCCCCTTTCTCTAGTACATCCTGGAGATCAGGATTCAGACATTTATCTTAAAGGTCCAGATAGTCAATATTTTAGGTTTTCTGGGCCATGATGGTCTATGTTGTAACTACTTAGTAGGGAAGCAGCCACAGGCAAGATGTGAGTGGGTGGTGCAGTTGTGTGGCCGTATAGTTCCATGTACAACAACAGTGGGCTGGACGTGGCCTGCAGGCTGCAGTTTATCAGAGAGCACCTCCTACAGTACAGCACTGACCACGTCACTCTTTATTTCATCTGCTCACAAATCTTAGACACAGAATGACCCTGCTACCTCTCCTGGCCCTGTCACTGGGCTCTGCACTGGCTGGCCAGCCTCACCTCCTGATGTTTTCTGCACCTCTTTGTTTTCCTCTCCATCCTTTTGCTGTGTGTTTCCTCTAGGTTTGGTGTATTTTTTATTATGGAAATAGTATTTACCTATTAAAAAATTTGAATATACAAAAATGGTAGAAAGAAAGTAATAGTACTTATATTTTATTTTATTTTTTAAGATTTTATAACTTTATTGTTGTTCAGTTACAGTTGTCTGCATTTTCCCCCCATCCCAGCCAATCCCACCTCCCTCCCCTGCTCCCACCCTCCCCCTTGGTTATGTCCATGTGTCCTTTATAGTGTTTCCTGGAAACCCTTCCCCCCTGTCCTCTCCCCCCCTCCCCTCTGGCTATTGTTAGATTGTTCTTAATTTCATTGTCTCTGGTTATATTTTGTTTGCT
>VMDR010008639.1:0-35993 GCA_007922815.1 Macrotus californicus | reverse complement strand
AGTTCATCACCACCAAACCAGCATTATATGTAATGTTAAAGAGTCTTCTCTAAAAAGAAGTAGATCAAAAATATAAACAGTAAAATGGCAATAAATGCATGTCTATCAACAACTGAATCTAAAAACCAAAATAAACAAGCAGAACAGAAACAGAATCATAGATACAGAGAATGATTTGATGGTTGCCAGATGGGAGGGGGGCTGAGGGATGGCCAAAAAAGGTGAAGGGACTAAGAAGTACAAATTGGTTGTTACAGAACAGTCATGGGGATGTGAGTATAGCATACGGAACAGAGCCAACGATAGTCTCTGATAACTGTGTATGGTGTTCAATGGGTGCAAGACTTATTGAGATGACCACTTATTAAGTTAGATAATGTCTAATCACTGGAGGTACACCTGCAACTAATATAGTAATGTCTGTCAACTATAATTAAAAATAAAAATGATTTAAACATTTTTTTTAAATCTATGTTTCACAATGTAGGACCTGTGAGCATGTCTTATTCACAGCTGTGTCCCAGCAGTTAGGATACAACTTGTAAATATTGTACAAGCATGTATTTAATGATTATTAACACTTTGATGAAGAAATATATAGCTTCAGGGACTGAGAAAATACATTGTCTAAGTCCTTGTTTTATAAAATCATGGTGAATAAATGGGATATAGGTATTGCTGGTAAATTGGGGTGGTAAGTGGGATTCAGTAATGTCTGACTCTTTAGAATATTAAAGAGGAAATAATGGGTTCTATGGAGAACCCTTTGGTTAATTTGACTATTCCAAATAATTGACTCCTCTGTTTTTTTCCTGATTTTTCCAGTGACCAGCTTTATTTTTCCTTCTGTGTTCTATTTCTGAAGCCTAAGCTGGGTGCTAAAATAGGTGTGTATCATTAATTATTGAATAGCATTAGATATCTTGCCTGTACAGTGACACTCAAATTGCATTGTCTTGACACACTTGGGTCAAGGACTTGCTAAACAAAATGAGTTAAATATGAAGTAGGAATACTGTTTAAGGACAGAGACTGAAGGAAAAGAAACCAAAGATGATGTCTCACTGCCACACAGTAAAGACCTGGGATCCTTACTTGGATTGATTTCAAGAGTGGTTGTTTAAATTCTGGATATTTGAAAGTGCATGCATATGAGCCCTAGAAAGATAGGGTGAGTCTGAGAGTCTTGGTGTCTCTAATTCTGAGAAAAATCAAAGCTGAGGATAAAGATAGACCATATGAATACATGGTCTTTTTAATGGTGCTTCAACAATTATAAGATACTTGAATATTCTAAGAAGAGGGCACACATTAACAAGAAAGAAAAGCAATCCAAATTTTGTAAAGGAAAGTGACTTTTTTTCTTTTTTTGGTGAGTTTATATTTCTGTGGTGTAGTTCTTTTCAGGATCTCAAAGATCCAGTCTGATAACAGGTTAAAATAAATACAAATATTTTGTTGTACATTTGTATGTAGGAAAAGAAGTGAAGAAGGGAAACTTTTCACACATGGTGGAGTGAAAATAATTCTTGACCTAAAGCCAAGTCATCTAGCCACATACCTGCTATCCAATAATCAGTTGTATGACTTTGGGCAATCATTTCTGCTACCTGAACTTAAATTCCTCATATATAAGATATATACTTCTTTAGTCCATTTTGGTATTGTAAAAGAGACAAAAGAAAAACATATTAGAAGTGTTTATAATTATTCTCCATAATAAGAATCTTATAATTATTCTAAGGGTTGCTTCTGCTGTTGTGTGCCCACCAACGCCACTATTATTATATGTACACAGAGACAGAGGTAACTGAAACATGGACTTTGGGTAATCTTGTGGTTATCTGGTAAACAGTATTTGAAGGACAAAGATGAATACCTTTAGTAACAGGAAGCCTAAGGGGTTTGAGGAAAATCTCTTTTCCCCTTCATCCTTGCTTTGGTATTTCTTTGGAGGCCTAACTCCTTATTTATTCATTCAACAACTATTCACAGAGCACCTACGACATACTAAGCACTGTTTGATGAGCTGTAAATATGACAGAAATTCCTGCCCTCCTAGCACTTGTAGTTTGAGGCTCTCTCCCTTTTGTGGCCTGTCCTTGTTCACGTCATTGACCCTCACTCTTTTTGCAAGTTAAATCCAATACTACCCACAAGCTGGGGAAAATGTTCAGTACTAAATAACATCACGTTCCGCCTGGGAAACAAGATGGCAGCAGACAAGATTGTCTGTGAGGAATCTGAGAGGACAGAAATATACAAGCCCTGAATCACATTTTGTGCCTGTAGGTGGAAAGCGCCAACACATTCAAAGCCCGATCCATCCGAAGTCACCCGTTTTTATATAAAGCCATCTAGCACAGACACAGCCATCGTATGTTCCAATTTTCCCTGCCAAAAAATTAATTGGCTCAGGCTGACTTTGAATTTATCCCAGATTTGCACAAAACTTGCTGAAAGGTTTGTCTACCTCAAGAAAACTTTTGATATATCCTGTTCCAAGTTTCAGATTTTTACAAAAACATGAAACCAAGCAATGTATTCTTGGTTTGCAATTTGATACAGAGGGACTGTGAGCTCTAACGATGAGGCCTCGAGGGAACTCAAGGAAAGACAGACACAAAAAGGAAAGTCTTTGAAACAGGTGATTAAAGAGGAAAAACACATCAGGAAAACAAATATGAGTCAGGAGCTTTGCTGAAATTGTAAGATGACTAATAATAGATTTACATTCAATGTTTCTATAGTATTATGCCACTTAAAAGGTATGCATTTCTGAATACATTTTATTGTTAAAAGTAGGAATTTTTAAAATGAATGCCAAGTCTGTGCAGAGAGTGATCCATAAATAGAAAATACAAAACAAAACACTGTCCCTCCTACCCTGAGTCCTGTAAAGTTCCACTTTTTTCCCTCAAAGACGAGTTAGCATATAATGGAAAAATAATTCAATTGGAAATGGGGTTTCAGTCATATACAAGACATACTATACAGCTGAGACTTAAGTGATACAAGTAATTTAACTTTGGGTGACTTAATTAACAAAATCAGACCCAATATTTGATTTTAGTCTTTTTATTCAAAATAGTGCCAGATAATCCAATTTTGTTATGACATTTCCCCATCCATCTTTAGTTTTAGGTCAAGATACATCAAGAGAGTCGACTTGGATTGCTCTTATTCTTGACCCTGACTTTCTAAGATCTTTTATATTTGGAGACAATTTTGAACTGTTTTTATTTTTAAGTCAGGAAAGATTATTTCATGAAGGTGTTATTTTGATATCCAAAGGATCTTTGGGTTTCTCATTGAAATGAAAATATCTATGTTTATGTTATTTCTTTAATAAAATAGACTTTGAACACCTACTATGTGCTGATCATAGGAAGTACATGAACTTAAGGATTTACTCACTTTGTGAAATATGAGAACAAGGCTAGAGCGACAATCAAGTCACTTGATAAAAACAAGTGATGAATTATGTTGAATTTATACCTAACTTAAGCAAAAGTTAGAGAGGGAAAGAGGGAGTGGTGTAACTGAGGATGGTTGCAGTTGAGGTCTTAGAAGCGTGTGATTAAGACACCAAGCCTAGAAAATGAAATGATTAAAAGGAAAAAAATTAAGGAGGAAGACAAAGTAATTCTTAAGAATATATTTGTTAAAGCTATTCTCTCCCACTTAAGAAGTGTCTGAATTTCCCAATAGACCTCACTTGATCCATTTGGTAAGATAGGGGGTGTCACTGTGGGTTTGACATCAAAGTATAAAAAAATCAGTATTTGGTTGACTTGTCTTTGTTTTGTTCATGTTTTTAAAATCATATGCACAACTGACACGGATGGAGGCAGAAGAGATATATGACAGGCAGTAAAGAACCCTGACTCTGAGCCAGCCCTGTCCTCCTTCAAACTGCTTCTACTAATTCATAGCTCTGTGGCCTTTGGCAATTTATAATTTATGTGAAAATATAGCAAAATATAGCATAATAATAGCAAAAACTTCATAAGGTTTTTGTTGTAATGAAGAATAAAGTTCTTAATAGATGTGAAGTCCTACATCCTGTATATAGAATGTACCTATATCTTAACTATTGTATTTTAATTATATGAATATCTTGAATTAGATAACTTGGTTTTCGTTGTTACAGCTATTTGCTCTTGGGCAAGTCACTTAACCTCTGAACCTCACTTCTCTGAAAAGTAAAATAGGTTTGGTAGTAATAGCACCTACCTGAAGGTAAGATGAAAGAATTAATGGATGTGATGGCACACCGAAAATTATTAAGTACCACGCCAATATGTGTTTTCCACTGCCATGGACTCACCTCTCTGATAGGCAGCGGGAGAGAGGAAAGTAAATGAATTACATTATTAAGGATAAGACAATAGCTAACAAGTGTCGGTGAGGATGTGCCAAAAGGAAACAATTGTCCACTGTTAGTTGGAATGTAAATTAATGCGGTTGTTATGGAAAACGGTATGGGGGGTTTCTAAAAGATTAAAAGTAGAACCCCCATCTGACTGAGCAGTTCCCTTTCTGGGTGTTTAGCCAAAGGAAGTGAAATGAGGATATCGAAGAGGTACCTGTGCTCTCACGGTCACTGCAGCACTATCAACCATGGCCAAGCCATGGAAATGACTTAATTAAGTGTCCATCCATGAATGAATGGATAAAGAAACTGTGGTGTGTATAATGTACACCGAGAAATACTACTTGGCCATGAGAAGAAGGACATACTGCCATTTGTAACAGCATAGATGAAACTTGAGGGCATTATGGTAAGTGAAATAAGCCATACAGTCAAAGAAAAATACTGCTTGGTATCACTTAAATGTGGAATCTTAAAAAAAAGTCAAACTCATAGAAATGGAAAGTAGAAAGGTGAGAAAAGTGGTTGCCTAAGATCACATCGTAAGTAGCGGAGTTGAGATGAGGACCCAGGGAGTCAGTCCCGTTTCCCAGTCTGCTCTCTTTCTCATTATGGGAATCCGGAATTTCAGAATCCCGCATCAAGACTTAGGAATGGGCATATACTAATTTACTTATAGGTGCAATAGGAAAGTATATTTGCAATCAGGACTACCCTCCAATTTAGGAATACAAGGGCCCTATGCCTAGGAGGTATCTTCGTCCTCCCAGCCAAGTTGTAATTCCAAGGCTGGTCATACTATGAATTTTCTAACTCAGCAGAAATAATAAAAGATGAAGAGAGTCATTGCTTAGATGTAGCAAAAATTGCTTCAACTTTTTATGATGTTAGCTACATAGAAGTTTTAAAAGGTAGAGTATTTATTTCAAATAAAAGAGATTACCATGAGATTTTTAAAGACAGTCAAGAGGACAGGCACTGTTGCTACATGGGAATCATACATTTTAGATCTGAGAGATCTGAGATACTCTCAGTTGGGAGCTAAATAATTCCAAGGACTTTTCTCTCTGGTGTTTAATACATGTTCTTTCAATTTACTAAGCAGAGGTAAACAACTCTTTTCACATATGAGTTTTGGGTGTTAAAATTTCAACTAAAATTGAGGTATCAAAATTTGGCTTATCCACGCCGACACCTCGAAGTCAAGTTTGTATTATCAAAATGCCTACAAGAAAGCCTCAGGGACTTGAAAAAATGTCTAATATTTATATTTTCTAGTATTCTGTACCGTAGTTTTTCTTTTATTTGTTTTTCATCTTTTGCTACAAATAACCTTCTGTCTTCAATATAATTAATGAAAAAACCTGAGTAATAACCTTCTAATAAGAGTCTGTGGACTGAGGGCATGAGCACTCAGGGCAGAGTAAATAACAGAGGAAGAG
Source organism: Macrotus californicus (assembly GCA_007922815.1). Lineage (NCBI taxonomy): Eukaryota > Metazoa > Chordata > Mammalia > Chiroptera > Phyllostomidae > Macrotus > Macrotus californicus. The sequence continues at coordinate 30,176 of VMDR010008639.1, read as the reverse complement.
AGTAGGCTCAATTTAAGTTGAATACAAATGAAAGAATAAGCCCATTGGAAGTAAAATTTGTTCCCTAAACTAAATTGGCTTTCTAAGGAGTTGTGGATTGTTCTGTCTCTCGCACGCTTGTATAAGCTTAGTGCTGTGGGAGAAGGGGGGGAAGCTCTCCAGGCTGTGCCCCTTTCTACAAAGCTATGTTCTCTGTCTTTTGCTGGCTCACTTCTACTGGACCTTTAAATGTCTGCTTCAAGCATTATCTGCAGTGAGGCTTTCTTTACTCTACTTGATTGTTTTGTTACTTTCCTCCAAGCTCTGAAGCACTCTGACACATATATCATTGTATTCATCTCCCTGACTTGACACTGTTCACTTATGCATATCTCATACACTTGACCCCTAGCTCTTTAAGGATAAAGGTTACAATTTATTTTTCTTTGTAGCACAATGTTTAGTATGACAGGCATTTCATAAATGTTTAAGTTTGAAAAGCTACATTGACAGTAATGGTCATAATCAAATTGTACTTCTTTTTAGAGTTCTTTTTATTCAATAAAGTGTTTGTTGTTTATCGGGCTTTTTAGAACATAATAGAACTTGTTTATTTTGTTCCCTGGTGTGAAGTTCAGAGCTTGTAGCATTTAAGGGCATCTTTGCATTTACAAACTTCTTTGAGTAAGTTTATGTAACAAATGACAAATGGCCTTGCATGATAAAAGTGAAAAAACTCAATTTATTCATCTACTTTTAACTCCATTAAAATAGATTAAATAGAAACTATTAAAAACATTAAATAGACCTTTTAAAACTAAAGTTGTTTTTACAGTTATTATAAACATTATAATACTTGTATTACATGAATATATATGCAAGTATATGAAATAAGTATTTGCAAGATGCATAAACATACAACTTTGAAGTAAAGATACAAAGAAGTTGTTACTTTACTGGAGTAATAATAAGACCCATTTTTTCTTTTTTTAAAGATTTTATTTATTTGTTTTTAGAGAGAGGTAAAGGGAGGGAGAAAGAGAGGGAGAGAAGCATCAATGTGTGGTTGCCTCTCATGTAGCTCCCCCTGGGGACCTGGCCTGAAACTCAGGCATGTGCCCTGACTGGGAATCGAACCAGCGACCCTTTGGTTTGCATCCCGTACTCAATCCACTGAGCTACACCAGCCAGGGCCCATTTTTTTCTTTTTAATGCACAAGATTTACATTTAGACAGACATGGACTTGAACTGTGAGTCTATAACTTAGGAGCTATGTGATTTTGGGTATGTGATGCGGGGTCAATAATGTGTATCCTGCAAAATTTTGATTAAGACTGAATGAGTTACAATACTTAAAGCTCTTAACATAATTCCTACCATCTAGCAGATGGCCTGTAAATGGTGGTCTTGTTGTTTTGCTGGTTTTTGTGACAGCATAAGAACAGTAACTTCGTGATTTTATTTACTTCCCTGACATGGGTTTCCTCATCTGTCCAATGGTAATGTTTTGTTACTTTATTGCTGATTATAAATGTCAAATGAGATAGTGTCTCTGAAGGTACATTTTAAAATGTAAAGTGTTGTTTCACAAGTTAAAGTCACCATTAAAACTATTTGTTTTTATTTTAAAGAATGCAATACTGGCTAGAGACAAAGTACTTACTGAAAACGTTGCTGAACTGTAGTTCCAAAAGTTACAAAAAACCTCTCTAAATGTCCTGCCTCAGCTTCATTTTCATTTTCTGCTATTCGGTCACCAGGCCTCCTTTGATTCCCTTCATTTCTCTCTTGTGGGAGACCTAATCAGGACTGCAGCAGCTTTGCCAGTTAACTGGGGGAAGCACTCCTCGCCTCTTCTGATTGTGTACAAAACCCTTGGTTCTGTTTTATCAGTTTAAACACGTTTGCTACATGGCTGAGTCTTCACAAATGTCAATAAGGGCATCCTCAGTTTTTTTCTTTTTTTAAAGTTTAGGCCCAAGTGAAGGTTTATTTTTTCCTGTTAAACATTCTTTCCAAGTCTGCATGTGTCACTTTTTGTCATATTTCTAAAGTTTCAGTCAAACTTGGTTTGGTCCTTTAAACCTTTCTCAAATTCATTCTTCTTTCTAGTATTTGTGTTTATGCCTGAGCATTACAACTTGACAAAATTCTTGCCCTGAACAACTACAGCCTTAGTCATTTTCAAGAACTGTTTTTTCCTCTTGGAATTTAATAGCACAATTCAGTGTCCTTTAAAGGTTTGTTAAATGTATTTTATAGCAAAAAGCCAACAAATGTTATATTTGTACTTGTTTCTGAGCAAGAAAATTCTCAGGAATTGAAAATAGCTTTAAAATTATTATTCATTAGTAATGCCCTTCTCAGAAGACACCAGATACCAATCATGATTTTTATGTTTTCAAATGTCTCTCTCTTCCATATATTTTTAAATGGGACATACGATCAACAAGATTTTGACTTTACATCCCTGAACATTAATGAATACTTGTTTTTGGAATTTCCAGGCTGCATCCTTATGTCCTCACTCAGAACTGGAATTTTTTGTATGATATTGCTTGCCATTAAAACAAAGACAAATATAAGAATCAACAGTGAAGTGAGACTCCCCTGTGTTCTTGAGTAGTTCTAAAATAAGCCACTCCTGGCATGGCATTTGAACCAGTCAGGGGGGCTTTTCACTCCACGCAGCAGGATCCCCAGCAAGGTTTCTCACTTCAGCAAACAAGGTTTATTTCTTTCTTTCACAAAGCAGCCCAGAGACAGACATTTGTTGGCCTTGGTTTAGAAGCTAAGGATGTCAGAATCATTATCTTCCAAAATACTCTTGTACTTTACTTCATGGTTGCAAGAATGTTTCTATAACTCAGCTACACATAGATACAAAGATAATTAACAGACTATTACTAAGATGAATCAAGTAATATATAAAAAATATGAAACATCATGACTTAAGTGTCATTTTTTCCCAGCAAGTTTCTGGTGTCATGTACATGTATAATATTAATGTAATCAACCATATTCAATGTTTTCTAAAACTTTATAAAATCTATGGGATCATCTTAATAGGTGCAGAAAAAGCACTTGATGAAATTAAACATTCATCACCTAGGAAATAAAAGGAAACTTTGTCAAGGAAATTAATAATATCCACAAAAATATATAGTTGAAATCATACTTAATGGTAAAACATTGAGTGTTTTTTCCCTAACATTGAGACTAAGACAAGGATATTCAATTTTAAAGGTCCTGATAAACATTGTAATAGAGGTTGCGGCCATTGCAATGGTAGAAGGAAAACACAGCCTTGCAGATTTTAAAAGAGGAAATAAACTGTCCCTCTTCACAGACGACATAGTTCTTTATGTAGAAAGCCCTGAGAAATGAGTCAAAAAGGTGCTAAAATAAGTGAATTTATAAAGATCACAGGATACAAAGTCATATAAAAATCAGTTGGATTTCGGTATGCTATTAATATACAACTGGAAAAATAGTACCATCTACAATGGCTTCAAGACATAAAATACTCAGCTCTGGCCAGTGTGGCTCAGTTTGTGGTAGTTAGAGCGTCATCCAATAAACCAAAGGCTGTGGCTTTGATTCCTGGTCAGGGGGCGTGCCTAGGTTGCAGTTCTTCCCCGGTTGGGGCACATGTGACAGGCAACTGATAAATGTTTCTCTCTCTTATCAATATTTCTCTTCCCCTCTCTCTCCCTCCTTTCCACTCTCTCTAGAATCAATAAGCATGCCCTTAGGTGAGGGTAAAAAAAATACAAAACACTGAAATAAATTTCACAAGGTCTATATCCAAGAAAAATGAAAATAGACTCATATATCCACAGAAATACTAGCCTATTCACAACAGTTCCAAAGTAGAAACAACCCAAATGTTCAACAGATGATTAGGTAATCAAATTATACATTCAAATAATGTAATGCTATTAGGCACTACAAAGGAATGGGCTACTGATGCACTCAACAATACGAAGGGATCTCATAGACATAGACAATATGCTAAGTAGAAGTCACAAACGACAGAGCACACACTGTATGATCCTTATTCACAGAAAGCAGACCAGTCAGTGTTTGGCAGGAGGAGTATGGGGACTGTTGGCTGAAGTGGTACAAGAAAACTTCGGGAGATAATAGAAATGTTTGATATTTTGATTATAGTTATATTTGTCAAAATTCACTAGAGATTGGACTTCATGTCATTACATTTTTCTGTGTATAAATTATAGCTCAATAAGATTGATTTATATATTAAAAAAGAAAAGTTAACCTTTCTAGTCATAGTTACTCATGGAAAATATTATAAGTAGAAAAGGGGGAGGTGCATCATCGACTAGAAATGGTACAACTGTCCCCAGAATGTGGGGAGTTAAACTAGTACCTATATGTTAATCAGAACCTACTGAAGTTCTTTCTTAAGGACAAACAATAAATAAATTAAAAAAAAATCACCAAGCAGCAAAATTCTAGGGTGAATGAAAATAGGTCCAAGTTACAATAAAATAAAAATGTTGTGGGCATAAAGCCAAAGATTATTCTTAGACTGGGCTTTGTTTTGCACATTAAAGTTAACCAGCTAGAATTCTTTATGTATGCTTTTATTGAACATTTTGAAATGTTTACTTGTTATTTGAAAAACTCTACTTCCTCTAACTAACAGAAAAAAAGTACGACTTTCTTTGTGATACAGAACGTGATGGTTTATCATAGACTCAATACATAGGAAGCACACATGGCAAACAGCTCTTCCCTGTACTGGGGCAAGTCTCAGGCAAGGCTGGTGAAAAATGGGCAGTGGAAGCTGAGCTGTGCTTGTGGAAATGATGTTGCTAACCCCCACCGTGTGAATAGGGGTGTATGTAGATCGAATCAACCGAAGAAAGAAGAACTTCATGATATATGATATAAGATTATAATTGTTCATAAATAAATATATACAATATGGGAATTTCCTAACGGTACAGTTCTCTACAAGACAAATTATATTTTAATAAGCCTGAAAGTATTTTAAAAATTATTTTTCTATTTTTCAGAAATAAACATTGTTTCCCAAAGAAGTGAAATGTATATTTAAAAACACATGAACTTCCCTATTTACTGTCTCAACACTCATCCCATTGTGTGCATTGATTCACAGATTATCCGTGACAATGGAAATTCTTTTCACAGTAGTACATCACATACCAACTAAAGCAGAATATTGAACTAGTTTTAACAAAAAATGGGGAAGCAGTTTATTTCTTTTATCAAGAGATGTTGTTCCCTTTAGGGAATTGAAATTATAACCAAGATACTAATTTCCTCATAAAGAAACTTGGAGGGATTATTTTTCCCATAGAACCAATATTCTAATTAATTCATCCAAAGGAGATTTCTCATGTTCAGCCAAACTCAAAGCACCAGAGTATGATGTTAGGAATTTTAAATAGGAAACCACTCTGCCAGATACTTGAGGCTCCAGTGCACATACTCAGTGATTCACAATTAGGCTGATTTATGACATGTCTTGTCAAATAGTCTTTCTCCTAGGTAAATATGAGTATATTTCAATGCTGAAACTTTGTTGTTTTGCTTTTCTTAAAAACATTTTGAGGCATTAAATGAAATACTCACTCTTTAATACATGTGGCTTTCTTTTCTTTTCTCTTCCCTTCCCTTCCCTTCCCTTCCCTTCCCTTCCCTTCCCTTCCCTTCCCTTCCCTTCCCTTCCTTTTCCTTCCCTTTCCTTTCCTTCCCTTTCCTTTTCCTAAAGCTCTTAAATAGTATTTGCCTGAAAGCTGTGCTGGGAAATATAAGGGATAATGAAAGCTGGAAGGTGCAGAGGATTTGCCTGATTCATATGCTTATAAACACTTGCACTAAATGGGTCTGATTTTGGGGTGTGTCGTTCCAATCAGTTCTGCCAGACGGATCACTGGTCTGGTTGTGTTGCTGTAATGCAGAAGTCTCTGTATGGAGAACCACGACACAGACATCGGATCATCACATATGGCAGGGTGAAGTGGAGGAAGGACCTAGGCATCTAAATCTGAGGGACTGACATTAATAAAAAATGAGGGCAATGGTATTCCCAACTGATATATCAAATATTTTCCCATCTGTTTTCCAGATAGAAGTTAAATCTGAAGCTAACTGGTTCAAAATGTGGCACCAGGGGATGCTAAGTGACATAGTGCCTGTGGGGAAAGACTACTCCACAACTCAAGTAATATTAAGTAGGAAGAAATAAAATAATTTATTTCCCAAACAAGAATGAGCAGTATTTTTTTAAAGATTTTATTTCTTTATTTTTAGAGAGAGGGGAAGGGAAGGAGAAAGAGAGGGAGAAAAACATCAATGTGTGGTTACCTCTTGCACACCCCCTGCTGAGGACCTGGCATGCAACCCAGGCACGTGCCCTGACTGGGAATCGAACCAGTGACCTTTTCATTTGTAGGCCTGAGCTCAATCCACTGAACTACAACAGCCAGGGTGTAATGAGCAGTATTAATAAGAAGTTTGTGAGGCATGATTTCAAAAGTCATGTCACAAGACAAAAGCAGAAGCCATGTTTTTTTTACGAATACTCAGAAATGTTAAGATTTTCTGTACTAGAATGTTGTGAAGTGAGAAATGCATATAGCTGTTGTTGATGATTCTAAAAACATATTTTGTGGAACAATTGCAAAGCAACAAATTAACAGAACTTCCAGCCTAAAGGGAGGTTTGTGCATTTAGCCTGCCTATATATTATTATGCTTATGGATGGTGTGAATTGACTTGTTTTGAAGTTGCTGATTAATAAACAGTAGGGGTGACAGAATGCATTTTTTAAAAGTGAAATAGTTATGATCTCACCTTTAACTGGAACCTAATCAACAAAAGAAAAAAGTAAGCAAAAATATAACCAGAGACACTGAACTTAAGAACAATCTGACAGTAACCAGAGGGGAGGTGGGAGGGGATGATGAGAGGAAAGGAGGGAATTGTTTTCAGGAACAACTATAAAGCACACCTGGACAAAACCAAGGGAAGGTGGGAGCAAGGGAGGGAGGAGGGACTGGCTGGGGTGCGGGGGAGTGGTGGGGGGAAGATGCAGATGACTGTAATTGAACAACAATAAAATAATTTTAAAAATGCTAAAAAAATAAAAGTGAAATAGTTAAACTTTAAGATAATGCCCTGAATTTTTAAGAAATTATGTGGGAAAAAGTAACTGTCGTTAGGAATTGAGTTTGTGCGGTTGTTGGTCTGGGTATGTTATATCGTTGGTCTTATTTAACAAACTGAAAAGACAATATTAGATATTGAATGAGACACGTATTTAGACTATAAAAATTTATCCTCATTAAGACAAGTTGTAACTGGAAGAAGTCATTTTTGAGCCAACTGCATGTTTTAAAGAGTCATTTTATTTAAATCTGGTGATAATTAAACTGAGAGACAATTGGTTTGGAAAGCAAGTTTAAAGCTATAATGCTAATAACCCTTTTACAAGTTTTGAAATCATTTGGTTTTGGGGGTATTCAATGTGATAAACAAATGGTAGCCCAGATGCTAAGAACATTGACAGAATTCTAAGAATTTAGCAACCAGAACTGTATATATAACTAACCAATTGAGTGACTGAAATAATTAACCAATACATTCCTGGTTTCCTCTATCTGGATAAGGGTGAGGGAGGCTATTCATTAATATTAGACAGAGAATATCTTAGGCTGAAATGACTCCACAAAGTTTGGGAGAGGGGCAATTTTTATATCAGACTTAATGAAGAAAATTATCTTGCCCCAAAAGAGCCACAGTAGTATAAAACCTCTCCCACCAGAGTGAAATACTTTATAGAGCATTCAGAACAGAAAAAGAATGGAAAGTTAGAGAAACACACAAATAGACAGGTACCCTGAGCAATAGATTCTGGAATTTTACAGTCTGGAAGTTTATCAGAAGCATAGAGGACTTCCTAAATATTTACAATTAAGACACTATTACAGATGTCCCCATTTCCCCTGCCCCCTTGGTTCCCTTCCACCCAGTCCCTACCCCACTTCACTCTGGCCATCACCACACTGATGACTGTGTCTATGAGTTTGCGGTACATGTTCTTTGGCTAATCCCTTCACCTTCTTTCATCCAGGCCCCCTTCCCCTCCCCTCTGGCAGCTGTCAGTCTGTTCCATGTTTCCATGCCTCTGCTTCTACTTTGGTCGTTTGTTTGTTTTGTTCATTAGGTTTCCTGCTATACGTGAGATTCATATGATATTGTCTTTCGCGACTGGCTTATTTCACTTAGCATAATGCTCTCCAGTTCCATCCATGCTGTTGTGAAAGGTAGGAGCTCCTTCTTTCTTCCTGCTCCGTAGTATTCCATTGTGTAAATGTACCATAGCTTTTTTATCTGTTCATCTACTGATGGGCACTTGGGCTATTTCCATATCTTGGCTACTATAAATACTGCTGCTATGAACATAGGGGTGAGTATATTCTTTCTGATTGGTGTTTCAGGATTCTTAGGATATATTCCCAATAATGGGATCAAAAGGCAATTCCATTTTTAATTTTTTGAGGAAACTCCATAATGTTTTCTAAAGTGGCTGTACCAGTCTACATTCCCACCAACAGTGCACTAGGGTTCATTGCCTTTTCTTCACATCCTTTCCAGCACTTGTTTGTTGATTTATTGATGATGGTCACTTTAGCAGGTATAGGAGATATCTCATTTTGGTTTTAAAAAGAGAGAGAGAGAGTAGACTTAAGTTACAGAAACTGCTATTGAGTATTTGTTTCCTGATATTTAAAGGTAAATTAATTTCATCTGGAAAGAATAAGAATTCTCTCAGTATTAATGGACTTTACATGAGAAAGTATTCATGTATGTACACATACATATACAATATTAGATAGCTTAGTTATGCTAACACATAACCTCTAAATTTCAGTGGCTTAAAACTGTATATATATGTTTACACACACATACATACATACATACATATATATATATACATATGTTGTTGTTAACAAATTTGCATATTGATTGCAACTATTTTTGGTTGTGATCATCTCTATTTTATTTTCTTTTTCTTGAACCCAGTATGGTAGAGTAGTTTCTGTCTGGACTATATTGTTCTCATGGCCTTGGGCAGAAATACAAGAGACCAAAAACAAAACAAAACAGGCTCATTTAAAGCTTCTGTTTGCATATGGCATACATCATGGCTGCCCACAGTCCCTCTCCCCACCCCCCACCCCTAGGAACCTAGTTTGGCCAGTCCTGAAAACGAGATAGGAAAGTACCCTCCACCTACTTTGAAGCATAGCAACTCACATGGCAGACTATATGAATATCTCATCATTTTATAGAGAATTAAGGAGACTTGGAGAATTTTGACACAATCTCACACATGTGCTTGTGTGTGTTAACTCTCCAGCAAAGCGCATACTTCTCATTACAATATGTAATTTTAGTTATTTGAAGTAATTGATTTGCTGTTTTTATAATTCCCAAGTTAAAGAAACTGTCAGCTATTTAGCTACCTGCATTAGGACTTTGGTGAATACAATATATTCATGTGTTCAGACTAGGTAAGTTGGATTCCTTTGAGAAGATTGCCTTAAACAATTCTGGGCATGCTTTAAGAAATTCTGGGTATGACAGACTACATAAAGAGATATTTTTTAAAAGGGAATTATATTACCAGGTTAAAATTTTATAATACTGCTCAAAATTTAATACAAACAATGACATTGTTATAGAATTCATCCATCTAAATCCTAGAAATTTTCCACAAATTATTGCAACGGCCTGATTTTGTTTTACTAACTTTTACTAACCTTTTAATCTAGAGAATGAGCAGGATCTGAGAACCCAGGTGGAAAATTGATTGTCAGAGACATCATTAGGGCAACAGGAAGAAAAAAGCAGAAACAAATAATAAAACATGTTCAATTTTTTTTTACCTCATTGAAACCACCACATAGCAACTTCAAGGCAAAGCTCTTTAAGAGTTTCTATTTTGAGAAAGACAACTTGATGCCTCTAAAATGTCTATTTTCCCAGGTCAGTGTCGTGCCCTTTGGTGGCAATATCAGTCCTTTCATGCCTTGGTAGCATGACTCTCCTTTTTCCCTCAGGCCTTTCCTGACACTTCCAAAATACTGGGGAAGAGCCGCAGCAATGGACACGGAGCTGATGAGAAGGGGGGGGAGGGCAGGGGAAGCATGTGGGGAGGTCACTCTGTAGAGAGTCGAATTGATGTTTGAAACACACTGTGAGTTCCGACAGAGACCATGCAATGCTGAGAGTCACAAATTATATATTGACTGTAAAGTGTGAAGATAAATATAGAATATTTGCCTAATAAGCTGTTTTTATGTCTTCCATCTGGTTGCATTTGAAAAACATCACATCAAAAATATATATACATAAAAATGTGAACTGATCAAAGCAAAGATGTATGAGGTGACTTTTTTCTTCTTGCAGATTAGGGCTTTCATCTGGTATCTCTTCCCTTTAGCCTGAATAAATTCTTTTATCACTTTGTGTACTACCAGTGTTCTAGAGGTGTATTATCTCCGATTTTGTCTCTCTCAAAATGTATTTGTTCGCTTTCACTGTGAAAGATAGTTTTTTTGTCAGTGTGGCATTATATTCGGTCAGTTATTCTTTTCTTTCTGCTCTTTAAGGTTGCTGTTTCACTGACTTTTGGCTTCAGTTTCTTCTGATGAGAAGTCAGCCATCATTCTCATTGCCGCCACCCCGTACATAGCATGTCTTTTTTCCACTTCAGCTTTTTTTTCTTTGTCTTTGATTTTCAGCATTTTGGTTAACCTGTGCCTAGGTATGCTTTTATTTTTAGCCTTATTTATTTTCCTTGGGATTCATGACATTTTTGGTCTGTGGTTTTATTTATTTATTTATTTGACAATTTTAGAAAATTTTCAGCCATTATCTCTTCAAATATTTCTTCTGCTTTGTTGTGTGTTCTCTTCTTTGTGGGCTCTATGTAGGTTTAGACCGTGAAGTACTGATTTCCTTCTCTCGGACGTGGCATATTTTGCCACACTATTTATAACTTTGTATAATTTATGTTAAAATAAATGAATATTCACTGACTCTCTTTTCTAATGTTTCCAGTCTTCTTTGAAGTCTGAATGAATTTTTTCATTCCTGTGTCATATTTCTCATTTCTAGTATTTTCATTTGATTTTGTTCTTGGTGATTGCTTATAACTTTCTCAACTCTTAGTACACTATGATTTAAACTCTAATTTTAACCCAGACATTTTGTGTTGGGACATGGTGGGTGCGTGGTGAGTATAAATTTTTCCTGGTTGCTAATCAAAGGTTGGAAAAGTAAAGAGACCTTTTGTGGGTACATTGACAGAGGGGACAAGCTCAGAATTTAAATCACTTACTTTGCCATTTTTGAATACAAATTGCAGGTAAAATTAATTGGCCAAGAAAAGGAGGAAGTGAAAAAAACTGAAAATTTAAAGAAAAATTTAGTATCAAATTGGCAAGCTTACACGCGAACACTGTGTGAAAGGGTGATTGACCCTTAGACTTTGGGAAGTAGCTTTTAGATAGACAGCTAGCTGTCTGCATTCCAAGGACTGGACAAAGAAAATCATATGTGAGCTTTAAAATTTTTTACTTCTTAACACACACAGTGAATATGTGTAGACAAGACAATTGAATGAATTTGTTAATTATATGTCCCAAACTCAGTAAAAATTATAGAAAGAACCTAAATAGCTATATTCATTTTTGCTTTCATTTTACGCCTTGACAGAACTGACTATGAAGCTCAGTCACAACTCCAGAGTTGCTGAATAGTTTTTGTGGTAAGCATCCTCTAAATGGCTCCAGTGGTCTCCCTCCTGGTGTTCACACTCTTGTGTGATATTCTTTTGAATGTGGGCTAGACTTAATTATTTGCCTCTAACAAATGGTGTACAGCCAAGGTGATTGGATGTCACTCCTGAAATTAGCTTATAAGAAGATTGTGGCTTTTCTCTTGGATAGTCTTTCTTGTTCTCTCTTGGATACCTCACTCTGGGAGAAGCCAAATGCCATATAGTAAGGCAGCCCTGAGGAGGCTCATGTGAATGAACTTGTAAACACATCTGAGGCTTGCAAATAGCTGTGAGTGAGCACTGAAGTGGAGTTTCTGCCAACCCCTACATGAATGAGCTTGGAAGCAAATGCTCCCTAGTTGAGTTTGATGACTGTAACCCCAGCCAGCACCTTGGTTGCAGCCTCCATAAGGGACCCTGTGCCAGAGCCATCCAGCTAAGGCATTCCCTGAATCCTGATCCCCACAAAGTATGAGATAATGTATCTTTATGGTTCCTAAGTGGTAAATTTTAGAATAGCAATAGATAATGAACAGAATTTTTAATAAAAATGATTCTCTGTATTATTTGTCTTTTTCTAGTTTACATATGCCTGGCATCAAATGATTTGTATAATGATCCTACATATTGTTGCACTTTACAGTAAAAGAACTGAAGTTTGGAATCTTGTTCAAGATTTCAAACCTAAAATAAACCAAATCAAGGTGTGAATTTATACCTTTTGACTCAAAATATAATGCTTTTTAACTATGACCCTTTTCTTCATTTCTCTCCTCCGTAAATGCTGGCAGAAAAAAAAAAAGAGGGATAGCAATGAGTCTGAATAATAACTTTGCTGAATATGTTAATGGGTTGTGATTTTCTACCCTCCACATCCAGTGGTTATTATGTGGTAAGATCAAATAGTGGCATGTATATAATACTAAGCAGTTCAATTCTGTATTAAGAGGTTATTGTCATAAGTGATAGTGAAATCTAGAATTGAATCCTTAAATTCCTTGGAAAATATGTGAGCCCCTTGATTTTGTTAAATTAGCCCTTTCTTCTCCATTTCAACAATTTATGTAACCCCATTTTAAAAGACTGAAGTTTGCCTTATCAGTATTAAAATAGCCATCTGTTATGAAGGTGACATTCTGTGCTGTCTCTGTGGGTTCTGCTGGCCATTGACTTCCTTGTCAAGTCCCCAGTGCTTTTAATCTCCTCATTCTAATTGTTGTACGTTCGAATGCTGCCCCTGATTGGGACAGGCAGTTGAAATGGCATGCACTGGGTGACTGACACAGCCTGTCTGAATATCTGTTCTCTTAAGCCCACACCATGTCACAAGCTGTCAGGAATAGTCTACTCCTAGGGCCTTTTAAAAATCGTAATTAAAGCAGGAAATCCACCATTCAATTATAAGTTCATAAATTAGTATCTATATAAGAATCTACTTTCAGGACTCTATGTATAAGAGTTGAATACTCCTTTCCTCTCCCTCTGTTTTTGAGTCCATGGTTTCTGGATAAAATTGTTATTTGAATTCATCGTATTCGAAGAGCTATAAAATCTATTAGAGGCCAAGTTTTCTGCTTTGTCCCCAGTAAAGATTGTTGGATGGATGGACAGCTGTTTTATATAGAGAGGAAGAAGATTATGTAGCTTACGTGTTTTACTGGGTGTGGAGGATGAGCAAGGATCAGGTGTGGCTGATACACTTGTCAATATTTCTGAAATAATTCTCAGGATATATCATGATTATTGAATTTACAGCAGTCAGTAGTGAAAGGGGAGGGCATATCTAAATGCAAAGCAATCATACACAAATTAAATTGATTACAAGATGACCTAACTTAAAAGATCTCTAATTAAAGAGTAACTTCTAGAAAGTTTTGTAGTGTATTTTTATTTTCCCCTCTCTGTTATTTCTTACAACCTTTCCCTCTTCTTTCTGTAGCCTTGCATTTACTAATGTGAGTCTCAAATTTTTTCTTCATACATTGGTTGTCTCATAACTCCAAGATTGTGAGAATTAAAAAAGTATTACATAAGTAATACACTTGAACAGAATCTTAGGAAAGGTTCGGTAAGTATAAGTTATTATTAGTTACTTTTTAAGAACCCCAATTCTATCACAGAACCTCTATTCCAGCTAGAGGTCTTGACTTATACATCTATAAAAAACTGTAGTAGAATTCAATAAGTTACTAAAAGAAAAAACCCCAAAACAGAACTACCATATGATCCAACAATCCCTCTTCTGTGTATTTATCCAAAAGAATTGAAGTCAGGATTTTGAAAAGATATTAGCGCTACCATGTTCATTGCTTCATTATTCACAATAGCCAAGATATGGAAACAAACTTATATCCAGCAACAGATGAATGGATAAAGAAAATGTGCTATAAGCAACAAAGAAATATTTAGATAAAAAAAGAAAAAGTAAACCTGCCATATGTGACAACAGGGATGAACCTGGAGGTCATTCTCCAAAGAAGAAGTTGTGAATGTTACCAGCCAGTACTCACAGCACTTTGGGGATGAGTTTCCAGCCTGGTAAAGGGGTTCGGGCTTGGACACCACCAACACACACTGCAGTTGCCTTCCTTAATTCACTGTGATGGAGAAATCAATCAGGCAAAGAGACTGAAGAAAGCTGTATTACGTGAGCACATGCACTCTTCAGATTCAGCTAATGAGCTTTGGGGAAAATGGTCCTTAAAGGTAAGAGTATAACAATTTACTTACACATAGCTGAGGTACTGAAGCACTCAGAAACTAGCATTTCAGTATGGAATGGATTCTGTCATGGAGAGCCCCTTTCCCTCAACAAAGCCGTGGTGCTGTGGTATGAAATGGCCATGATCAGACTGACGGTGTTCTTTCTGCATCTTCCTTCAGTAGTTTTCTTGCTCTTTCCTCGAGTTACATCATGTAATGGTGAGGAAAATGATGGTTGAGAGCTGGAAGATGAAATCAGGAAGGATAACTCCCGGTGGCTAACAAATGTTCAGGTAGATAAAAATGTTAGTTTGTTTCCCTGATATGAATCACCAAACACCCCTGTTTATGTATTTTATTTGGGATTATATTTATAAAATAACCCTGTTGGGCAGAGAAAATCTAATGTAGGGTTGGATTTGATAAGTATTAAATAATACTCATTATCATCATAATAAACATGTGCTTACTAGGGTGTTTCAATACAGAATAAGAAGTCCAATGCACTATGTGTCGAAATGGTGCAGGGAAGGACTTATAATTGTTTTGCAATCACAAAAAAATATTGTCTCCATGGTCATAATCCAAAAGGTACAAGTATCAGCCTGAGTAACTAAGTAATTATTTTCTTCAAAGTTTCAAAGCAAATCGTATTTGATTGAAAATTATTCCCTAGTCTCCTATTACTATAGTTACAGTACTGGACAATACAAGGCTGAAATTGCAGATTAAAATATGTGAGTGGGGAAAACTGCAGTGTTCATATGAGGGAGGCCTTCCAAGTTTCGTTTCATGTGTGTGCTTCCCTACAGGTAATGAGTTTGCTTCCATAGGGTCATTATTAGGTCAGAATTTGAGGGTATGTTCTATATGCATCTCCTGTTATTCCCAGAGTTCCCCCTGGGAGGCTTGCTGCTCTCAGTTTCCTGAGGGTACACAAGGAGAGGTGATTGTATGGCAGGTGAAGAGCCTATCAGCAAGAGGTCTGTAATTTCCTCATACCAGCTCTGATCTTGTTTTGCGAGACCTACCTCTTCAAGTGTATTTTGCAGGTATAGAGTAGGGCAAGATGTGACATAAGTATCACTTTGCTGATCTACTCAAGAATCGTTTGAAAGTGTAGAAGCTATTAGAAATATATTAGAAAGCAGCGTTTTCCAAAATGTGTTGAGTAAGTGATCCATCCCCAAGGTCCCTGGTCAAAATATTTGGGTACCACTATTTGATCCTTCAAAGACATCACAATGCACAGAAGCATATTAAAATTTTTATCTAGTCCGTTGTTATCCTAACATATTTAACAACCAAGTCCCTGTTAACTTGAAACTCTCATTCACCCTTGATGAGACACCTGAATTTCCTAGAAAAATGTTTTCAGAAATGCTGGGCAACAGCAAGGAGTCTTTGTAAAAAGGACAAATAGTTGGGATTACCTATTTGATACCGTAAGATTTTCCCATATCACTTGTCTATCCCCTCTGATCCCTATTGGCCCTTGCCCTTTTGTAGATAGCATCTCCATGTTTTTGAATGAAGAATATAATATGGAAAAATATGGCTTTTTCAGACATACATTATGGTACTGTTCTGAGATACAAATAAGAGGACATCTATTTTTCCTATATCTGAGACTCTATCCGTATATCTTCCTTTGCTTTTCACAAGTGAAAAATCTTAGGTACCAACAGGGCAAGAGAAAGAAAAGTCATATTTAGCATATTTTCTTTTCTATGATACCTAAGCACTTAAACAATATATATGCATATACAAATACTCAAATACACAGCCAAACAACCCCAGCAGAGTTGAAATAGTATATTTAAATGTTTGAACATCAAAATCTATTAAATGAAAATGGAGAAAATATCCAAAACATTCAATAAAGCCTTTCAAACTGAATGTAGGGTTACCATGACAACGAAACTCAAAAATTTCTCTTCTTCATATAAAGTTGCTGAAAAAAAATGCCCATGGTGGAAGCAGCATGGAGTCCTCAAATTTATAACTACTGAACAGAGATACAAAGAATCTCCAAAACATTTGATAAAGCTTCAGGGTGAATATTTTAATATTGTCCTTTAAAAAGGATATTGAAAAGTCCCAAGCCATTTCCACACTACTTCATTTTTCTTTCATCTAAACCATTTTGAGGATTTCATGCTATTTCAAATCATTTTCTGCGAAAGGAAACAGTGTCGATTACAATGGTCAAACGAGGAATATTAATAACATTGATCGTAAAATAGGTTTGGTGAATGCCAAGCATGACATGGAATGGGTCCCTGCACAATTCAAGCAGCAGTTGTGAGGCTGATGCTGACTCAGCATAGCTAGCGTGACCTCATACTTCCTGAGCGTTCCTGGGGAATTTTAGGTATGCAAAGGCACACACTACTAGACACAAGACCCTAAATTGTCTTATTTTCAACCCTCAATGGGTTTCTTTGAGGTACAATATGTATACCAACGATATATGTGTATGTTTTCATCTCGCATACATATGAACATATGTGTGCATAAATTTGTGTGCATGTAAGTGCATTGTTTGTGAATATGCTCTACTCTACAGGTCTACACAGAGAAATGGTTTCACGTGGGAGTGGCGGCTATAAAGTCTCCTCTCAAGGACGGTTGCTGTGCAGGAGATCAAGAAAATGGATTTGCCGATATGAAAAAAGGTAAGATTTACAAAGAAAAAATTTCGTCCTAACATTCTCAGTAGGAAAACTTTATAGTCAGGTAACTGGTATCTAAATGATCTGAGTAATACACTTCAGCAAGGAATGCGTCAGATCCTGGATATTATTCCTCATTTCCTGGAGGTAATTTATGACTAAACAGTGTGAGAAGTTGTTTTAAGTTAACCTGTAGTGCTATTGGATTGATTTGGTTTGTATGTTAGGTGTCTTGCTAATGTTTTTCCCAGCCCAAGCCTGTTTGCAATGAGTTAGTTCGTCAAATTGAGAGAAATGGTGCTTCATTTCAGCCTGTTTTTATTTGGAGTAGGGGAGTGATCCTATAATCTCTTTTTATAGCTGGTACCGAATTACATGCAAGTAATGTTGAACAAGGTTATTTTCCTCCGAGTAGATTGATCTGCGCTGTAGCTCAGACAGACTTTTCTAAAAACACACAGGTAGGAACTCCTTAGTATCCCTAAGGCAATGTGCTTTTGGAGTTAAGTGTCCATTTTTCCCCACACCATGCTAATTTCTCCCCACTGCACAGCATTCTCATTCTGCTGATGTGAACACTCTAAGTAGTAGCTTGCGAAGTGTGGACTAGACCACCACCATCATCATCACCTGGAAACTTGTTAGAAGTATAAGTTCTCAGGGCCTAGACCAGACTTACTGTACCAGACACTCAGGGGTTGGGGCTCACAATCATTCTAGTAATTTCTACTGGTTATTTGGATATACACTAAAGTTGAAAAACCAGTGTTCTACAGGAAAGTATTTGAGAGGATGACAATGTTGACGACACGGACAAGGACCATGGGCATCAGGAATCTAGGCAGGAGGAACTAAAGGAGAAAATTTAGAATCTGAGAGTTGAAAGGGAGTGTGGGACCATTTGATGATATCTTTCATTTCCTGTTTGAGCTACGGAGAGGTTAAGTAGCTTGCCCCAGGTCAGAAGTGCATCCAGAAAGAGAAATAATATTTGCTGACTCCAAGATGAGTAAAAGTTGAATATCAAAAGAGAAATACAGACAGGATTTTTCATATTTGTGATGTATAATATGTCTTCTTTGACAATGTAGCCCTTTCACTGGTGATGTGAGTTCAGCTTCCAGAGAACACCCTGATGATACACTAAGATTTTACCCCAGAAAAGCCATTTGGGAGCTGCAGCTGTGAGTGATGGTATCCTTTTCCTAACTCTGGAGAACTCAAAAGAGATCACTGTGGGAAAAAAAGATGCCTATCCAAGGGCCATGCTACAAAGGCTAACATCCTGCCCTCACACACAGCATAAATACTATGTAAGCATCACCAACAATACAGATGCTATGTATTTAAAAATAGGATCAAACTTTTTGGAACACAAACTTTGGTAGCAGTGGTTCTCAAAATTGGATAACTTTAGTATCACCTGAGGAGATTTAAAAATCCTGATGCCCAGCTCAGACCATTTAATTGGAACCTCTGGCAGTGGGACTCACACACTGGTGTTTTAAACATTCTCCAAACGATTTCAATGTGCAGCTACATGAGAGAGCTTGAGTTCTCTGGCCTTGGCCTTAAAGTGTGGTCCTTAGTTTGGCAACATTGGCATCATCTGGAATTTTTTAGAAATGCAGAATCTCAGGTACCACCACAGATGAATAAATGAGATTCTGCATTTTAACAAGATCGCAAGTTGATTTACACGCACATTAAACTTTGAGAAGCTCCAGCTTTCCTACTTAAAACTTAAAAGAAAATGAACTCTCTGCTTGATACAGATAATATATGCTGAAAAGAAGTAGGAAATTGAAATTATTTAGAATCTCACCATTTTTATTTTTGGCATATCTCTAAATATGCTATTGATATTATATATGTAGTTTGTATTTTACATGCATTTTTCAGGTCATACTCTTTACACAATTCACATTTTGCCTTTTAACCGTTCTTGCATTATTTGAGAAAATTTTTCCATGACTGATTGAAAAACTATTGGTAGAAAGTCTTACAATGTGTTTATCATTCATATGCAATAAAAGCCAATCAGGATTTGAAATGTATTTTTAATAGTTTGAAATCACCAATATTAAAGTATATTTTTCAAAAATCCCACTCATGTCTGATCACAGTGGTTCATACTACTGATCTAGACCCCTTGCTTAAGTGAACAAAAATACAGCAAGGAAAATCTTACAATGAATCAAAGCAAAATAACCTCAACTTGCAAATAACAATAATGGAGAAATAGTTTCCATTTGTTCTGTTTTGTTATTCACAGTTATCTTTACATGTCAAAAATTCTTAAAACAAATCCATTTAAAAATCAATCTACACCTTTGTAGAATGCAGGTGAAAGGAGTTAGTACTGAGCAGGGGTGGTCAAAAAGAGTTTTATAAAGTCAAGCTTTGCATTTTTGTGGGTGGTTGAATCTTAGGGGCTTCTAACATGCATCCAAGGAATTATGAA
Organism: Macrotus californicus; assembly: GCA_007922815.1. Taxonomy (NCBI): domain Eukaryota; kingdom Metazoa; phylum Chordata; class Mammalia; order Chiroptera; family Phyllostomidae; genus Macrotus; species Macrotus californicus. Next base: position 10,509 of record VMDR010008639.1, on the reverse strand, counting down.
ATGAAGGGAAGTTGTGTGAATAACCTTTTAGATGGATCTTACTGCTTCATTATGTTAAACAGAAGGTAACTTTTGGGCAGTGTGGTGTTAGAAGGCTGGTCAACAGAAAAGGGTCAGAGCATCAGAGGGTTTGGGGATTTTTAAGAACCACTAAGTCCTGGTTTGCTCGTGAGAATCTAGGTTGTTGCTTATTGTCACGGAGTAATTTTAACAGTGTTCTCTTTTACCCTTAAAAACATCCTGATTTGGAAATACATTGTGTGTTTCTACATACAGAACACCTCACCCAACTGTCTCAGTTTATGGAGGGGGAAATTCTGAAGTGGTTGACTGTTATTCCTTAAAAGCAACTGCAGCAACAACAAACAATACTGGTCATGGCTCTTTACTGCCCTCTGGATTAAGGGCAGACTCTAGCAGGATGCAGAGAGCCCTGCGTGATCTGGGTCCTACCTACTTCTCGGTCTCTTTTCCTCTCTTTCTCTCTCCCCCTATATTTCTCTTTCATTTTTGCTCTTGTCCACCTCTCATTCTTATGCCATATATTTAGACATACACACCAAGGCAGTTATTAGTGCTGTTTTTCACATACTCTCAGCTCTTCTTCTTTTTAGATGCTTGATCAGACTGGACCTACCAGCTTCCAGGTGAGGCCACTTGAGCACACTGAGTATAGCAAGGATCTAGGTACTTTCTTCTTGAACCAGGTGTCAGAAGTTTAAAATAATGCCATCTTGGAGGTCATGTATTTTTATGTACTTTGTTTTCTGCAGGTATATCTTATTTCCTTATTCTCATTTTCCTTTAATTTCCATGATCTTTATGGGTTGTTTTCAAACCTCAAAGTTTCCTTAACTTTTTTAAGGTGAGATATAAATCAATACACAAATGACAGACATGGTGCTGAACACTGAAGACCCAAGAATTAAGGAGACACGGGCCCTGCACTGGGAAACACCATCAGGAGGGAGAGTCACACCAGTTTCAGCAGTTACAAGCGTACTTTCTTTTCCTACTTGTCCAATTTTAATGAGAATGAGACTTCTCTTAATAGATTCTATCCTTCCTCTTCCTCTTTATTCACTCTGCCTCTGGAGAGATGAAATAATCTGAATGATTGGTAAATTGGGAAGAAGAAATTGGTTATATTTGGAGGAAGGGGAAACCAGCTTGGCTGTGACTGGATGGATAAGCCTCTCTGATTCGGGGATTCAATAGTAGGAAGGCTGTTAGGCACACATGCTATGCTACATTCTCCAACTTGGCTTTTATCAATAGTAAAACTCAAAGGTATTTTGGCTGGCCATTTGTGAGTGCTCTGTTATATTTCTCAGTTTTCTCAGAAACTGAGCAAGGAAGAGGGGTGCTGCTGGGGGCCTCTTGAAGACTCCAGCACCTGGTTCACTGACTGGAACAGTGAGAACTAAAAATAAGAGACTTGAAATTCGGGGAGCAAAAAATATACTCTAAAAAGTCTTTTGGTGAAGCAGGCCATTGTGACCTTTGGCAGTTTTCAGAGGTTTCTATCAGGCCAAGGGGAGTTTTATAGTTGTGCTGTTTGCTTTTAACTGCTGTGGCCTGAGGCAAGAGACTTTAAACCAGTCACATGATCTTCTGACCTTGACTATTGACCGTAAGTGGGTGGCTATTATAAAAGTACTTGGCTGTGGTAAAGGTGTGCAAGGGGCCTGCATGAATACTGTGTGAATGGACTGGGCAGAGCCTTGGGGAGCCTTGCTGTGGAACAGAGGGCTATGGAGGTATTAGTGAATGAACACAGTGGAGGCAAGAATACAATCAAACTATGCATTTCTGATCTCCATGTGCAGACAAACAAGCAAAGGCATGGGCTGCAGAGCCTCAACAAGAAAGGGTTTCAGGCTGACACTACAGCTGCAGCTGAGGTAAAAGTGTGATTATATGAAAAGAAAGCCTTCCAGCCTTTAAGCCGTGGGTGAACAGAATAGTATTGGCTGCTTTGAAACTCTAAGGCACCTGGGCTCCCGAAGGGACCTCTGAGCGCTAAGAAGTTTCAGGATTTAAATCATCTGTGGAAGGCTTAGGGCCAAAGGGTCTTGATGATGCCCCGAATTCCATTCCGTATCCAGGGCCAAGGATACAAATGGAGGGATTACACTTAGATTTACAGGGTTTCATGTGCTCAAGAGGCACCTCCCACATACGGTGTCAAGTTGGCTCTGGGTCAGTTAATTCCTTGGAACCAGAGGAAGCCTCCTCAGGTGGCACATTTCTGAAATTCAGAAAGCTGTGGCAAAACAGACCCCGAAAGTGCCTGCTCACGGGAGTGCGTGGGTGCCGTGTCACTGGAAAGAGCCCATGTTCAATTTGGAACAATGGAGGATGGACAGGAAGAGCATGTCTTAAACTCTGAGGGAAAAGAAAACAAGTGATGTGATGGGTAGGGTTGCTATGATTTTAGGCTTCTAAATTTTGTTTGATAAAGCCTCTCCCTCCAAGAGGTGATAGGATTCATAGATGGATGCCCCCTCCAATGTCACGAATGCAATAATGCCAAAATTAACCTCTAAAAGACAGATTTCTGGACTTAAATTCACAAGATAAGAATTCTGAAAAACAGGCATCTGGTTGACTGACAACCAGGTGAGGCTGAAGCCAAGATGTTGTCCATCTGTCCTGTTTCCTTCAGACATCATTGAGTTTCTGCGTGATCTTTGGTAATAGTACTGGATTCTGGGAACATAATTTTGAAATTGTTCAAATTATTCATAAAATGAATTTCAGATGTTTGTGTGCATGTTTTATGTAAATAGATTTTAAAATTCTAGTTGTTTGGTGAGATTTCCAGTGGATTTATTTTGTTTGGAATTACTAAAAGGTACTATAATTCAGTGGCTACAAATGCATCATAGGTTAAAGGCTGTTCTCTAGCTTGGAAGTCTGGCTTGCTCTTCCTGGAGTCAAAGCGATCGAACAAATCGAGCAGACATCCACATTACCATTACATATATAGTATAATAAAAAGCATGCTGTGAGTTTATTTTAAAACTGAGTCTATGACTACAGTCGGATTGCTCACTAAGGATATTAACATAGCTGCAAATCTATTCTCTGGAGAGATTCTTTTGTAATTCCCTGGAAGACACCACATCCGCTTCTTTGAATATCTGAATAATATCTCTGTGCATTCTCTTTCATTCTTTTCTTTGGTTACCAAAAGCCTTCACTCTTAACCTATGCATCAACATTGCCCCTTTTCTAGTTGGTTAAATGTTTTTCAATTTGTTTCTTTGTATTTGAAAAACATGTGTTTCTACTTGCTCCCTGGCATTGATAAGAGCCTGTGGCTGGAACTGAATCTCTGGGTCTATTTAGTTTTGCTTAAAAGTACTATTAGGAATTAAATGCTTACTCAAAGACACTAGAGTAGCAGCATTAAACAACGTTATGACAAATATAAATCTTTCTGTTCCTAGTCCTGACGGACCGGTGTGACTCAGTTGGTCGGGTGTCCTTCCCCTGCAAAGTGAAGGTCGCTGGTTCGATTCCTGACACGTTACCTAGGTTGCAGGTTCTGTCCACGGTCTGCGGATATGAGAGGCAACCTGCAGATGTGATCTTTGTTTCTCTCCCTCTTTTTCTTTCTCCCTTCTCCTAGATCTAAATAAATAAGTAAACATGTAAAACACTCTTATTGTTCCTTGCTTTTACATTTTAATCAGAGGCATTTTAGTCCTTAACCACCAACAGCTGAGCAGGGTATTTTCAGTGCCTTTGCAAGGAGGAAGTGATCCTTTTCAGTCTTACAGGATGTGGAGTCAGTGAGCTGCCTCAGCATTTTTGGAAATCACGGTAAGAGTTAAAACTACAAACTAAAAATACATATTTTTTCATTTTAACAAAATGTGCTTCTTTTGTTTCCTTAAAAATAATCTCCCACGACGATTATATCTAGGATAGACTTGGTAACATTAGGCTGTAGGTACGACTCTTTTGTTATTCACATCTTTGTCTTTTGTTCTGACTGGGAGGGGTGGACCCCTGTGAGTTGTAGACAGGAAACTTAACCATTTTCCACCAGTTTTACTTAATGAAGTGCTGCAGTTCATCTTTATGCCGGTCTTGTCAGCAGAGGGGCAGTGCGGCCCTTTTCCAACAGAGGGCAGTGTGTATTTGCTAAACAAGAGCTCCAAGGTTTGAAAAGCTGTCTGTCCTCTGCAAAGAGCAGGAAGGACACTAGGAAACAATTTCTTTTTTCAATTTCCCTTCCGTTGCTTCAACTGCAGGTGCCATTTTGGGGGGTGACAGTTGTTTTTTAAAAGATATTTTTCCTCCCACATATCCCTGACACCCAAGGGAGAAATGAAGAAAATAAAGGCAAAAGGCGTAGAATGAGCCTTAGGCACCATGACCAAGGTATTATAGAAACTTGCCTGTTGCTGTCCCAGCCTCTCTTGGCCCCTTTACATAGACCTGTGACCTTGGCAAAAGGAAAGGACCTATGATTGTCCTTGATTGTATCAATGCTGGGATTCCTTTTGCACATTTTCTGTGTATTTTGGGTAATTTTCTTGACAGAAAAGCAGCGTGGTATAATGTGATATAAAACTTGTCATTTGTAGGTTTAAGTGTTAGTCCCACATAAGATGCTCATTGTCCAACTAAGGTGAGTTCTGTGGCTACCTTCTTAGCCAGGAACCATTATGAAATTACAGCTGGTTGATGTTAAGGAAACTAATATTTATTGAAAGTTTATTTTGTGTCTGGAATTACAACCTCATGTAATTTATTACATTTAATTTTCTTGACATCTTTAAGGGGTGGAAATTATAAATAGTGTTCTATTAGGAAAAAATAGGGTCAGAAAGGTCAAGTGAAGTTCTCCAATCAGCAAGTAGCAGAGCACGGAATAGAACGCAGGGCTCTCTGATGTCAAAGGCTATGTTCGTTCTAAATCTTCCAGTTTCTGAAGTCTTCACTGACCCTTTGATAAGGGGCCAGTTCTGGAAATTCTTGAGTATTCATTCTATTTTAAGTTAGAACCATAGAAAACCTTGACTCAACACATTGAAAACCTTGACGTACATATAAAGAGTGGCCAATCATTCTTTCCTCAACTAACTTCTTAGTAATGTTCTTTTTTTTTTTTTTGATAACTTTTCTGCTGTGCTTGGATGAAAAACCATATAGGCGAAAAATGTTTTAGCCTGAGGAAATTGAGGCTTAGCAAGTGGACATAGAGGTTATCTGTTCATATAGTTTGTTTGTGGCAGAATTATGATTTAAACCCATGCATGTCTGGCTCCAAATGTTAAGCTTTTTCTATTAGGTTTCTGTATGGCTAGAGAAGCAATGAAATACTAAAGGAAAGGGAGTAGATTTCTTGAAGGACTGCTTCTAAAAAAGTATTATCTTGGGGACCTGGAAGAATCATCAGTCAAAGAGGAGGCCAGTTAGTAGGACAATTGGACAAGCTTGAGAAGGAAAGTGAGTGGGCAGGTGAGGCACAGACCAGAGGGACTCAGGCTTCAGAAAGAAATCAGCATGATCTCAGACATACTCCTCAGACACCAGACCACTGGACAGTGTGGGTGCAGATTACATTAGCCTCTCTGTTATTTGAATTTCATTCCCCTAAACACAGCAGCCTGCCTTTTGAAGGATATTCCTGTTGTCACAGAAAGCCTCTTGTCTTTTCCTTTCCATTTTTTTCATAATGAGTAAACACAGAGGTCCAGGCAGTCAGAGGTGGAAGCCAAACACAAGTGTTTTCAAAAAGCTCTGAAATAAACACTGAAGAGCTGTATTTCATAACCCTACACAAAACTGACAGTAGCCAGCTGTTGTCTGAGCTAAACACCATCCTAAAGAGCCAAGAGCCAGGAGGCAAAAAGGGAGAAAGGGAAAATAACTCCTCTCTCAGGAACCACAGATGACAGATCAGCCAAAAAAAGACCCTGGAGGAAGCAAAAGTCAATGAGGCAAAAGTCCTTGCAAATGACCCTTGCCTGCTCTCCTTTATCACTCCAGAAGTCGTCTACCCAAATGGCCTTTTATTGGTGCAGCGTTTAAATGCAGTCTTTTCCATCACAATTCTACGTATTTGTTCTGAATCTTGCAATAATTATATTTCAGGTCACCACATTTCCCAAGATTTAGGGGTTTTTCCTATTTTTGTTCTCCTACCCTATTGTCTTTATTTGTACATTTTTGCTCTCCCCAAATATGAAAAGTAAGAAAAGCTTTCAGACCTCTTCTTTTTTCACTTTTATGTATTCTGTGGTCAGAAGAAATTTCTCAGGCACTCAAAGGCTTTCTAAACTAACCCTGGGTGCTCCTCCTCTTGGAAAATAGAAAGTTGCTATTATTTGCAATGAGTCCTGGCTGGTGATAGAGGGAAATCAGAGTAGGAATTTTATTTGGCCCAAGGTAAAGTAAAACTAATTTTAAAGCTGTTTGATCTTGTAGAAAGAATAGAGATGTGTCCTATGCAGCCATTTTATTTAGCAAAACACCATGAAGTTTACTTTCTGGGGTGGTGTGTATAAAGGTATTCCTGGGAGGTAACATGGACATTGTCCTAAAAGTTAAATTATAATAAGGTTAAATCAGTTGGAATCATTCCTGTGATAGGAGATAGAGGATTCTTAGGCCTTCAAATATGGATAAGAAAGGATATGTCTCCAAAGAGCAGGTCTACATCATGGTGATAGATTGTGCTCATTGCCAACTATGACCCTCAAGCCATGCTCCTTTGGCGACTCTGGCCAAGGAATATTCATGCAGTGTGATATTGACTTTCAGATTCGTTGCTATTTTACGCTCTAGTCCAGCCACCATATAATGTCTTTAAACCTTCAATACAAGTTTATTATGTGCATCCACCTTGTGGTGATGATGCGTCGAAGGGTGAAGTGAAAGGACAATAGCCAAGTATAAATAACAATGTGTCCTAAAGTGGAAACAGGTGCAAGAGCAAAGACAATGGGAAAGTACTGGGAAATTTGTGAGAGCAGAAATTTGTCAAGAGAACTTATGAGAACAACGAGCCCAACCCTCACCCCAAATCCACGGATGCTCTGAGAGAGGGCAGACCATACATACCACAATACATGGAAGGAGGGATCAGTTCATTTTTATTATTAAGGATAAAAATGATCTCTGAGGGCTGTGGATATCTAATTATATCTGTTTGCCCTTTAATGTTGAATTTGGTTGAATTTTGTATGACAATTTTTATTATTTTAGCTTGACATGGAGTTGTTTATCAACTGTGTGTATTTGCTCTGCTGAATGTTGATCTAAATTAGGTTGGGGCTGAAATGCAAGGTAATTTTTAGTTTCACTATCATTTAATTTTCAGGCAGATGTTTAGCCCTTGTTTTGCATTTTTACTTAGAAATATTGAATAGGTTTTTTGTTGTGTCAGAAATATACACATTAATTTAGTTTTACATACTTTCTAAATAAAAAATACAGTTTTTGATAGTCATAGATTGATGATTTACAAATTTCCATCATTGTCCTCTCACCCATTTCTTTTCCAGAATGTGCCTGCTTCCCATAGTACAAGGTGTTAAAAGATAATCTGAGGCATGTTAAATAATTTAAGAGTTTATTTGAGCAAAAATTGATTCGAATCGGGCGGCATTTATCTCACCTAGCAGATAAAAAGGAGCTCCAAGAAGCTGTACAAAATGAAAAACTTATATAGGAAGAAGGAAAGCAGCAACAGGGAAGCCATACTAGGCAAAAGCTGGTTGGTTAGTACGAGGTCATTTTCTTTTAGGAGTGAGGGGCGTCTGTCAGGCAGATTACCTAACTAATGCTGATCAGGTGATTCCTGATTGACTGGTTTAATATTCCATTCCCAGGAGAGCTGAAACTGTAAATTGTCTTGGTTTGGTGACATGGGGCTTAGCATAAGTGATTTCATATTGGATCTGTTGTTCTGTTTTTTAAACACAGGTATACATCATTTGCTATCACTGTGAAAATCAATAGAAGGAAGAGCTTTTCATTTCTCAATACCAGTTAGTATAAAGACAAAAATGATATAAAAATGGAAAAAATAAACTGTTTTGTTGTGCTCTTCAGGTCCTGCTATGAGGCTCAATTTTTTTTTTTTTCATGAGAAAAAGCTATTTGCATATGCTTTCCTTTTTTGCTTATTCTATTGGTCCAAACTCTTCATCATCTTTATATGTTAACACATAGTTTAATTCCCTCCCCAGTTATGATCATAGAATCAGCCATGGACACCTACCAGTCTTACGATTATTTTCATTTGAACATATTTTACAAGTTGGCAAAGGAGGTTGTTCTGACTTGTCCATATCTGTTAGATTTGTTTATTTTGTACTGAAATATTTACTTGCTCTAATTGTTTAATATTTCTTTAGTGATTTCTATTTTTGGTTTTGACATATCTGGTATTTCCTTTTTGCCATTTATCTGACTCTAGCTTTAAATTTTTCAGTTTCCAGTTCTGCTTTGGGTTCACAGAGCAATCAGACCATGGTGTGTCGCGGTCCCGTCCAGCAGGACCGCGTGTTGTTGTGGAATGCTTGTCCTATATCCCCGGACAGGTGACGAACAAATTCACACGGACTAAAGAAATCCGGTGGAGAAAAGGGATGGGTGGCTGATCTCTCAAAGATCAAGAGAGAGGGCCTGCGTGGCCGTTCTCCCAGACAGAGAGAGGGCCCCGACCCTTGCCTCGACAGGCTTTTATTGAAACTCCAGGTCTATTACATTCAGGGTAGTCCTCATTTACTACGCATAGGTTTGTTTTAGGTGGTTAACTATTACAGATAGCAAAGAAAAGAAGGTTGCCGATCACTTCCAAGATAGGATACAAAGTGGAGAGGAGGATTAGCTAGTCACACATATACTTTGGGAGTCTGGCCCAAGTCAAAGTAAACTTCTGCTGTCTCCATCCCAGGTGAGGGAATTTTTGCAAGAGCAAGTTTCAAAGCGGCCTAGGTACAATGCAGGCCTGATTACCCACGGGAAACCTATCCACGAATACAATTTGCACACCACATGCAATCCAGACTGTGTTCAGACCAGAGCTGAGTCACAGATTGTATTACGCATGAACAGGTTCCCCACAATGGTGGCTGCTAATCCCTGCTCTGTATAGGTATCCAGGTATCTTATTCCTGGCACATCTACCTGAACCGTTCCAATTTTTTTTCACGTGTTCTTTCTTGGGTGGTCATGCCAAGGCGAAGACTCCCTGGGTTGTCAGAGGTTGATCTCATTGTTTCCTGTCCATTGGCATTTCTCACTGGTGTATCACTCATCTCTCTGGCCATGGGCACTCTGTCTATTTGGTACTTGACTGCGTTGTTGCTGGGCAATTCTGACTCCTGCACCTGCCACTGGTCTCTTGTCTGGAACATCCAGGTTGCCTGTGCAGTGCTGGCAGTAACCTCCCATCTGGCTGTGGGCAGAGTTGCTTAGGGTAGAAGGGTCAAATTTGGTTTTGTTATCTTTAAAAGCTGTGTTAGGGGTAACTGCTCTTTCAGAGCAAGCAGAGAGGCAGAATCCTTTTGAATTAAATTGCATGTCTTACTGACTGGAGTGACTATTTTTCTGGTTGGATAGTGCTGGGTTAGAGCTATGTATTGGAAGCAAGAATAAATGAAACATATGCAAAGATGGATTCTTTTAACCCTCTATTCTTTGCAGGCCCAGTTTGACCAATGGGTAGAATATGATTTCTGAAGCCTCAATATATAGGAACAATCCATTTGCTCTGTAGTTAGGCTGATCACATATTATAGTTTGCTCAGTCTTTCACCTATCTTCTCTGCATTTTGGCCATTTATCCCAGGTTTTCTATTTTTAAATACATTTGTATTATTGATAATTTCCTAAAATAAGTTATGATACAATTCAAAATTACTAGATATATGAAGAACCAGGAAAATGCAACTACATTAAAAGGAATCATAGGCCAAGGTGAGTAGTACATGCATGCATCAGTGTATTTGTGGCTATAATGTAAAAATCAAAATAAAGTATATGAGAAAGTTGTTACAAATTTTCTTTTTTGATTGAAGTAACATATGCTTGTAGTCTAGGAAATCGAGGCACCAAAAACCTAGCAGGTCCCTGACATAACCTCTTCACACACTAGCCCTTTTTCCAAGAGACAATCAATGTTTTTCTTTTATTTTCTGTAGTTATTTAGAAATTTACGTGATATTTATCTTCCACTTTCCTGTATTGATATTTTGTTTTTTAATTTTTAAGATTTAAACACTCTCCTGAAGTAAGCCATTTATGTCAACTATTATAAAACATAATTAACAGTTATCACTAAATGTATGTGGAATGAATGAATGAATAAACACATATAGTTTGTTTAATTCTGTGCCTGCTTCTAAGTGATATAATTAGGCAAAAGAGGTGAGATATGAAAAGTAATCATTAGCCATTATTGTGATATTTATGGAGTTGAGTTTCTTGCTAGAAGTCAAAATTTACAAATTCTTTGGCCAATACCAGGTTCATTCTAGT
>VMDR010008638.1:0-36007 GCA_007922815.1 Macrotus californicus | reverse complement strand
TAGTGATTGCTTTCACCATTTACAAAAGTAAGAAAGGTCAAACTTTCATGGGTGAAAAGAAGGGTATTTAGTTATTTTCTAAGTATAATTACTTTATCCTTACATGTCAAAGTACAATAAAAAGCTCTTTACCTTTCCATAGAGGTCTGGTATGCATCACTGCAAAGGGGATTAATAAGGATGATACATCATCACATGGAAATGAGTAATAGCAAACAATGTGAGTAGTTCTGTCAGCTGAAGTATGTTTTGAATACACATTCTTTAATATTTATAATTGCAGTCTATTTCACCCTACTTGTTGGCAAACATAAGTTGTGAGACATATGAAAGGTTTTCATGTCATGGTACATATAAAAACTAAAGTACATTTTAACAACTTCATTAAGTAAATATATTTAGTAACAAAAAAGCAGAGACCATGCAGCATGGCTTTACTTTCCTCTCAGCCCGTCCTGGGGCTTAACAGTGCTGTGCACATATATGGAATTATTTTTCTCTTTCTGAAATCTTCAGATGGTGTTTTTGTATATTTGGCCTCTGTTTCACCAATATTCATGGATATTAATTTGAGAGCACAAGATGACATGCATTCAGGAGTCAAGAGCAACGACTGAGAGGAGAAGGTCACAAAAATGCATTTTACAGCATCATGTAATTTATTAGATACATAAAGCTAATAAATTTCCATACATGTGATGGGGTTCTATGGGGTTGAGAGGTCAAATCTTCACTGATGTGCTAATGGAGCAAACACACCCTTTTCCAAAGGCACAAATCCATCCTAGGATGTGAAAGGAGCTTCTGGCATACACACACTTATAGTTTATGTTCACAAGGAAGAAAAATATTCTATCGATGCAGCCAAAATTCATCCCCCAGTGTAAAGAAACTCAGAAATTCATGAACGTAAGTTTTGAGATATGTGAGAAAATACAGAGAAGAGTTTCCCTACTGGTGGGGCATTTAGAGTGTGGGCTTTGGGCAGAGGAGACACTGATGACAAGGGCACTTTTATTGTTGAGCTTTCTATACATTTTAGGTTTTGAACCTACTGAATGTATTACATATGTAAGAAATGAAATTTCCCCTCAAATGCCTCGACCATTTGGTATTCAATGTCTAAGAGACTCTTGACCATTAATAAAAAAAAGTATTTCTTGCCCTGGTTGGTGTGGCTCAGTGCACTATGTGCTGGCCTGTGAACCAAAGGGTCACCAGTTCGATTCTCAGTGAAGACACATGCCTAGGTTGTGGGTTCAGTCCCCAGTAGGGGGTGTGCAAAAGGCAACCACACATTGATGTTTCTCTCCCTCTCTCCCTCCCTTCTCCCTCTCTAAAAGTAAATAAAAAAATCTTTAAAAAAATTACTTTTTTACAATAATAGTTACATAAATCTAGAGGTAACTTTTTTGTTAAATTAAGTTTTCACAGTTACTTTACAGAATACAATTACATGTATTTTAGTTAGCAGATGTCCTTCACAAAACTTGCCATTATTTTGAAAGTGAGATAATTTTAAAAGTATAATAAAAAAGCATTGAATCTGAATTTCTCAATAACCATGTAATGAGATTTAAATTTTGAATAGCATAGGCAGTTTCTGAATATTATTAATTCAGTTCCACTGCATATTTCTTCTACTTGCAAATAGCTTCAATTTTGCACATAACCATTGTGTGTACATTTCAAATATGAAAGCTAGAATCAAAGACAGCCTACAAAATACAGAAGAAGAGAAAAACATGCTATGCCTGGACTTTTGGTTTGTTACATCACTGCTTTGATAACCACTAGACATCCTGAAAAAAAAGATTAGACATCATGAAAAAATAAAAGAACAATGATTAATTATAATTTCTAAGTTTGATGTGATTTATAGATACTTACCTTGTAAATCTAATGCTACCACAGCAGTATCATCTTCTAATCCTTCAATCACCTCACACTTGTATTTCCCATAATCCTCCAGGGTGAGGTCTGTGATCACCAGAGAAGCATCATTTTCATTGCCCCCCTTCAGAAACACTCTACCCTGGTAGCCTGCATAGGCTTTCTTGTGGTATCCCATGGAAACAAAAACATCCACTTCCTTAAGGTAATCTGAAGTTAGCTTGGTCCACTTAATTCGGATTTTGTGGGTTCCTGAGCCAAATGCTGTAGGGTCTCGAAAAAATGCACACGGCAGTGTAACATTGCCACCTCTATGTGAGAACACCTTGGCTTGTTCTGCTTCCACACGGAGATGGGGGCCATTTTCTGCTATAATTTAAAAAAAGAAAGAAAAGAACCATTAATGTGTTTTTAGACATTTCTCTGAAGTGAAATATGCTACCTCTACAGGGTATCTGATAAACAGTATGAACAGTCGCATTGGGTGATAATAGAGAGTAGTCTCTTGAACCACGTGGAAAGGTAGCTCTAACTCTTAGAGGGCATCTGTAAGGTAGCCATGTCTTTTGAACCATTGAAAAGAGGAAGAATGTGCATTATTAACATTAAGAAATATTGGATAGAAAACTCCATAGCCATCTGGAGTTTGATGATGTCATAATAAGTGTTATTTTTTTACATTTAAATGTCAAATATATAGACCAAGAGAAATGATAAAGTGCCATGATTATTTCACTAATATAAACTGAAAAATTTGTAGACAAAATTTCCTCTTCCTAGGTGAGCTTTCTAATATAATAAATCTGTACTATATTTATGGAAAAAGTATAAAACAACATGAACTTTTATTATACTTCTGGCCAAAGAACTTAGAATAGCCTCACCTTTATGGCCTCTATTCAAATATATACCTATAATTAAAATGCCATTCTGGAGTATTTTAAGCAACATGCATAATTTAATTTTCACAAAAGGCCAGACATCACAGAGGTATTTTAGTGGATGCTTTATAAAACCTCCAGATTTTAAAATATATTCCTTAAAACTTGAATGTTAAAAGTGTATCCAAAGTTATACTTATTTTCTGACTAACCGAATAATTACTTCTTTACTTCCTTAAATCTCCTTCTACTCCCTCTCTTTGCTTCCTGCTACTTCTTATTTAACAGTTATCACAGCCACCTTTCCTTTCCTTGCCCTTTTGTTTCCCTCTTCCAAGGACTTTATCGCCTTCCAGAGAGTACCGCAGCATTCCAAGCTTGCCAAGTCAGCAGGGCTGCGGTTCTCTAGAGAGCCAGCGGTTATTTTCAGATCTTGGCTTTCTCTGGGGTTTCCCCTGGTTAGCTCATTGTGCCTTTGACCTTGACAAGGTCTCTTGAGGATGTGCAAGATTTGAAAATGAGGAAGTGATATAAGGACTCCTGGAAACACACAATTTCTCATCTATACACAGCTTTCGAAGGCTAACAAAACTGCTTTTCCGCTAGCCCTTCTGCCATAGGCAGGTAGGTACTGAGTAAACCTTGGACAAGAATCATTTAAGATACACAAGACACCATGAATTGTAGCCTCCCACCTCCAGACAGACCTAAAACTTAGCTATTTAGTGGCATACATAGGATTCAGATTTAAGAATAAAAAGTGTACAAAAATAGATATAGTGGTTCTACTTTTATTATATAGCAATAAAAATTATTCAATATTGAAAAATAAAATAAATTTCATGGATAGGTCAGCCCCAATCCTCAGAAACTGAAAGGTTTAACAGTGCCATCAATGCCCTCACTTTGGGGAGAGAGAGAGAGGGAGGGTGGGAGGTAGAGAGACAATAATGGCTTAATTAAAATGAATCCAGCTCGTTAAGCATTTCCTTTAGATTTTATTTTTAGGACCACCAAATTATAAGAGATGAAAGGCAATCTACTCAACTCTACCCTATATACGATTTTTCCCCTACAATATCCCCAATGACTGCATCCAAGTTATACCTAAGTATCTCTAGTGTTTTCTTTCTGGGAGGAGGAAAATGAGCTGTTGACTAAGTTTGCTCAGTTAGGCGTGAGCGCCACAGGGAACACCTCCTAGACAGACCCTTGGGAGGACACCTAGGAGCTGGGCCTTCTCTGCTGGAACTTGAGTTTAGATATGACACAGAACTACAAGAGGCTGCAGTTTCATGTTTCTTTTAAGCTTTTTAAAGTCAAAACTAATGTCCAAATGCACTGAGATATGGGTTATCACAGTGGTTAGGAACAAGGACTTTAATGGGATAGAGACCCCGTTCTAACTTCACCTCCCTAACTTACTGGCTCTGTAGCCTTGAGCAAGTGGTGCAACTTCTAAACCCTAATTTTGTTATATGTGAGTTAGGGGTAGTAGCACCTACTATATAGCATTTCCTTAATAGACGCATAAAGCACTTAAATAACGGCCCACCCGAAGTCAGTGTCCACTGACTACACTCTGTTCCTACTGCGTAGGCTTTCCACAGTATTTCTCAAGTATAACACTGCCTTCTACTGAGCTTAAAATCGGCATATGTTAACCTTCCATAGTTTCACTTAATTATAAAGTTTCGAACTATGTGGAGTAAAAAAAATACATGAAATGCCACCTGCGTTGTACAGGAAACATGGACATGATTGTATGGTTGGGCGTAATCATAAGGTGTTCCAGAATGAACACAAGAGCTGAGTGTTTTATAAATTAAAGAGGTAAAGCAAAGATCAAAACGGTTGTGCAAAGGACTGAGACTTCTAATTTTTTCTTGTGGTTAGCTCTGAATCATCTTGTAGTACTTTAGAAGTGTAAGCTTATGATTATTTTAGGTACTATTTACTTTTACTCCAGCGTTGTGAGTAGATGATGACTTATGTGGTGTAATGTTCAGAAGGGAGCAGACACCAGAAATCCAGGCTTTCCACAAAATGTTTCTTACAAGCCTGCCAGAGTGTATACAATTCTACCATTTTATTTTTATTTGGGGGGGACTGGGCATTGAGCTAATAGATGACACAAGTCCCTGACTGAAATTCAAAGAATCCTAAGAGAGATGTGTAATGTGTAACACATTTAGTGACTGAGAGCCATTAATCATTAACCTGAACCTCTACCGTGGCCTACTGAGAACACTGTATTCTGTTTGCTTGTTTTCATGGCAGATCCACAGTGCCGATTAGAGAGCACTGAACGCCGACAGGGAGTGGCCTGTTACAGAACAGGTAAGATGTAGGCATGAGCATTGGTTGGTGAGTCAGGAGCTCTGGCTTCTATTGCAGGCTCTACCAGAACTTAGGTATTTGAGTGACAGGTCTATGTCAAGAGAACATTGAGTGTAAGAGTTTAAGATTCTTTAAAAAAATGTTTTTATTTAAATTTTTTAAATGCTTACCCAAGAACAGGCTCACTGATTTTAGAGAGTGGGGGGAGGTGGAGAAAGAGAGGGAGAGAAACACTGACGCAAGATACAGCAATTGGTTGCCTCTTGCACCGTGACTGGGAACAAACCCTCAACCCAGGCACATGCCCTGACTGGCAGTTGAAACTATAGATTTACTGGACGATGCTCCAGCCGACTGAGCCACACCAGCCAGGGAGACTTTACGGTTCTTATCAGACTCACTATGGAAGGTTGTCCTGCTAGGGATCAACCAGGAAATACAGTGAGCTGGAGAGGAAGAGGGAAAGCCCAAAGAGCAGAAAAGGGAACCGAGAGTGCTAGTGACAAACTTTGCACTGTCTTACCTAGTGGAAGTCTTGCATCTGATCATTGGACACAAAAACCTGGGTCAGTTTGAAATTTATGCTTAAATCAAAATTATTTGATCAACAGTTGCAAAGCAAATAAAATAGAAAAGATAAAACTAAACCTTGGTAGTAAGAATGAATATTGCTTGTTTTCCTTTTAACAAAATGTAAAAAAATAAATAAAACTAGGCAGCATACATATGCTCGCTTGAGGGGGGTGAATTTTTTTAAGTTCAATTTTTAAGTTGCAGAAATTTCATATTTCTTTTAATGAGTTTCAATGACAATGACTTGAAAGATTTGATGCCCTTCATGGACCACAGTTGTCTCCAGGGGAAACAGCAGGGTCTTGTTATTATTTTACAAGTTCTGCTGTGAAATCCAGAATGTTGTTCAATTTCACCAAATTATAAAAGCAATAATGTGACCAAATAACTGATCTTCATATTGCCATATAATTTGGATGCCGTCTTTTAAACAATAGAACAAAAACAATTAGTTGCAGAAAAACAATTGAGAAACATGATATTGGACTATTTATTACCTATTGTTCTTAGTTCTATGAAAAATGCAACCCCCTCTTTTTTTTATTTTGGCCACTCCTTGCCAAGAAATACACAGGTAACAGAAAAAGAAGAGAAGGTGCTACACATCCAAGTTTTCTTTTCAAAATAAACTGTCGATTGTGCACATAGCCAGTCTTGGTTGGTTACTTGCTCACTGGCATGTAGGTGAAGTAGCCTACAGACTTTTGAACTTTGTAGATCAATAAAATGTAAACAGAAAAACAAAGAATTGAGGAATATAACATGACTAAATAAGGTATTAAACTAGGATATTAAAAATACTCCCCTCTCCCGCCATCTGAATTTTTGATTGTGATGTAATATACGTAACATAAAGTTTGCCCTTTTAACCGGTTATTTGTAAGTGTATGGTTCAATGGCATTAATTACTTTCACCATGTTGTACAACCGCCAGCACTACCTATTTCCAAAACTTTTCATCACATCAAACAGAAAGCTCTGTCTCCCTGGCATTCCAAACTGAGAGGCCAAGACTCAACGGTTAGCTACATGATGAGTCATTTGAAAAAATTGCACTGGTTTTAAAAATAGTCCCTTATTTCTGTGACATCTGTTATCACTGTGGTGGATTTGGATGTGTAAGACTAACACTTTGAAAGCTGTTACTTTCATAGGGTAGCCAAACCTGTCTGAGGACGAGCAGCCAAAATGGATTTGTGTCCTTACTGTTGCTATGCTTGCATTGTCCACTGGAAATAATCTCTCTGTCTGCCCCGCCATGTCTCCTTCACATTGTTCCTACCTCAGCAACATAGCGCCTGGCATGTGTTGCCTCTGTGACCACAATGTATTGTGCTTGTGCTGCCGAGGGCCTGTATCAGCTGTAGCAGTAGGCATGGATACCTGCCATTGGCTTTATACAGTTGCACAGATCAAAAACAAAAATGCTATAAAAAATTAAATATACATACTAAAGACTATTTAAAAGCAAGTATAATTTAAGCATTGGTCTCTCATTGTACCTTACACATTCCATTTGAGTAGGATAATTTAGAAAAAAAGGAAAAGAAAAAATGTAGGATCTTACTCATTAAACTTTAACTGTTTATAATTATTTTGTTTCTCTCAGATTGGAATGAAGGTAATTTTTCCTGAAGTTGTTTACCTGGAGTCAGAAGCTCCCATCATTTGGTTATAATTCTGATGTGTCTGGTCAGCCTTGCATCAGAAACTTTACCAGGGTCCTCTTCCCGGTCCCTGCTGCCTCCCAACCCACACCTTCCATCCAGCCTTTGCTGTCCTGTTGCAGAGCTGATGACTGTTAATTTGTCAGAGGCAGAGCTTTCATTTCTTCTCTAGATATTCCCCAATGCAAAGGACCCTGAGCTTCTCTGTGACTCAGTGACTCAGGAAGGGCGGACTTGAAGAGGTCAGGAGAGGAGCTTTAATGAGGATCCATTTTGCCCTCTGCCCTCACCTACTTGTTTTGAGTTTGAAACCTTCTTGGATTTGTCCCTAGCCCATCTCTGCTTTCATCTGAAGTTCAAACTCTGTCCTAAGAGTATGTTGTGCTTTTTATCATTTGTGTAAGTTCAAAAGAAATATGTATATATGCATAAACTATGTCTGAAAGGATTTATAGGAAACTAATAACCTTGGCAGCCTGTAGAGAGCTGAGGTAGATATTTGGGTGCAGGAATCTTGGGAGACCTTCACTGTGTATACTTGTGCAATTTTAAAATTTTGAACCATGTGAATTTATCACCTATGTACAAATTAAATGAAAATGACAGGAAAATAAATTAAATAGTTGAGGGAATTTAACTAACAAATAAATAAACCAAAAACCTTATCTAGAGCTTCTCCAGAAAATATGCTAAAGAGCTCTTAGCCAAAATTGTAATAATGTAATATGGTTATAATTGAAGGATAAATTAAAGGATTACGTTCTTTGCAGAAGACCTATTTCTCTGTTAATAAAAATGCTCTCTTTAAACATGTCTTTAAAACATGCAAAACTTATCCCATAGTCTCTGTTCCTTAAAGATACTGCTGTCAAATGTCCTGACTGGTGTCTAGTTTTGAACTATAAAGAGAAAAGCCCAACGCTGAAAACAGGATCAATGAAGACTGCTCTTCGCTGTCAAGTGCTCAGTGCATCTTCACCATCTGTGACCTTGCCTTGTGGTCTCACAGGTCACAGGAATTCACTTCTCTCATCCACCCTGCTCCCTACCCCCCTGCCTTCTCTCTAACCTTTGTAGAGTCTTTATAACACTGCTACTTCCTATCAATCTACAGCTGAGCCACATTGCCTAGTATTGTGTTTCTACAATTTCTTTGCAGCATCTGAGGTAGTGCCTTAAGCTAAATTATTTCTCTAATGGGAAACTATCCAGCACCAAAATATAGTATTGTTTTGGATGGTGCTGACAATGAATGCATGACATGTTATTATATGCAAATTTAAGAGTAAAAATTAAAGAATAAATGTTATTACTATATTTTACAGCCTAGAAGTTGAACTCTGGAAATACATATTTAAAAAAAAAAATTCTGGAAGGGTGGAGCTTTTCTCCCCAAAGGGTATTTTAGACAAAACTTTGTTATATAAATCTGAAAAAAGGTGAGCTTCTCTGATTGAAACGTGCATCAAGAGCCACCCCCCCCCCCACTCCACAATAGCCCTAGGGGGAGGCAATTGAACACAGCTTAATAAAAAACATTCTGAGATGTAAAGCTGAGACTGTTAATATCCTGAAAAAAACTCTGTCTTCTTAATTCTCTCTTTTTCATCTTTTTCTACCAGGAAGAAGTATGATGAGGGAGTTTAGCTCTGTTCTGCTGATTAAGCTCTTTGTGGGTTTTAAATCTTTCCACATTCATTACTACTTCATCTATTTTTTTAAACTGTGAATGTTTATCAGTTAAGTAAATGCTCTACGCCCCTTACATTGTGTCACTAAACCTCTCTGTGCCTCGGTTTCCTCATCAGCAACACAGAGCTAAGTCACCTTCTTCCCAGGGTCCTGGTGAGCGTTGAGTGAGGCAATATGTTGAAAACTTCCTCCTGCCTTACATGCTGTGAGTGCCCAGAAAAGCTGGCTCTTACTGACAAACAGCCACCGAGCTCCTCAAGTGCCCCAGTTCCGATCTGCCACGCTGACTTCTTTCCTGTGCTACTTTAGAGACAGTTCCTAAAAACTACTGGTTCCTGAGAAGTTCCCATCTCATCAGCTTTTAATGATTCTCTTAATCCACTGGTTCTAACGAAAACAAGAGTGCATTTCAGGACCACCAC
Source organism: Macrotus californicus (assembly GCA_007922815.1). Lineage (NCBI taxonomy): Eukaryota > Metazoa > Chordata > Mammalia > Chiroptera > Phyllostomidae > Macrotus > Macrotus californicus. Next base: position 26,539 of record VMDR010008638.1, on the reverse strand, counting down.
CTGAGAAGCCTTTCAAGAAAATCTACTTGTGTCTATATAATCCAACTGCTTTCTGCCGCCTCCTCAGTTTCCTGGAGGGCTCCAGACCATCATTATTCAGGGGTAGGGGTGTAGTGAGTTTTTGACAGCTGCCACCCAACCTCCACCTCGCTCTGCTAACTCTTCTAAAGAATCACCATGGTGGCCCGTAGCAAAAATTTCTCTGAGGTCCAAGGCCAAACTTTTTTTTCATTGTGATTTGACTTCTTCTGGAACACAACTATATTCATTGAATGAAATAAAATGGCCAATTTACCCAGTGCTTCACTTAAAAGCTTCTAAGAAAAGGTGTAGATGAGGCTATATGGTTCCTGTGTGAGTTAGGAGCACAAGAACTGGTCTGCCTGAGTCTGAATCTCAGCTTTACCTCACAGGGATCATAGGACCTGAGGCAAGCTACTGGACCTCCCTCAGCTTCAGTGAGGACAGCCGACTTCATACAGTGCTGTGGGGAGGACTAAGTGAGATGACTCAGGTGGTGTGCTTTCTACTGAGTCATACACAGTAGAAATAGTCATATTAATATTATTGCTACTGGTAAGTCCAACACCGCTGGTCCCAGAACTAGAGACGGTCTTAGTATTTTTGTCAACTCATCAATTGTCTGCTTTGAGTTTCAGAATTTAAATTGTTCCATGTTGTCAAAGATTTATGGAAAAAGAAAGAGATTTAATTCTTATTATTTTAGATTTAGAATAAAGCAAATTGGTTATCACGGTTCTAGAGAGATTAATGAATGCATTACAGGAAAATAAACTGGAAAATAAAATCAAACATTTCACTAATATAGTAAATGACATTCTTAATATAAACATACTGTGTAGGATTTAACTGTACTGGAGGCTTGTTTCTAAAGGTATAGGGAAATCAAAACATTAGCATGAGTCATTCTTTTTCATTAGACTGTAATTAACCACACAATCCTTAATTATTGGAAATGTCTTTATGTGGTAGAGGGGTAGATCGCTAATCTACTTGTCTCCAGTCAGACCACTTCCACTTTGCGGTGAAGTATGAGGTCAAGTTATCTGTAATTTGCAGAAAGGATTTGGTTAATTTTATACTGATATCGTTAATGTCTTCACTTAGCATAAAAGACACCAAAATAATACTGTCACAGTCAATCCTGGAGGCAAAAGGGATCCTGTGATTCATTATTTAATAAACAATTATGAATTGACAGCATTTAATATGCCAAGTATTAAATTTAGTGCTGAAAACAAAATGAAAGGTAAGTCAAACAGAAACGCCCAGGTGTGCAAGACTGTGGGCTTGGAGGGGCCACCGCAGTCCTGAGAACAAAGGGAGTGAGAAGGACACGCCCCCATTCCAAAGCAGGAACTGCTTCCTACTGATGTTGTCCAATGGGGATGCAGGCTGAAGAATAGCACATCATTGGATTTTTCAACAGACACTAGAAATGCAGATTTCAATGCAAAGATCCCCTATTTTAAAATGTTTGCAAATAACTTAGATTTAGAAAAAATATATGAGAAAAAAATAGCCACACTTCAGTGATGAGGAGTCAGATTCGGGAAGCATCGGCATCTGGGAACCTGTGCCTCCTTTCCACACCTGTCGGTGCTGAGGATCTCCAAATCTCAGACCAGGGTTGGCTCCTTGCCTGCATCTGCATTTCCTTCTTTCTCAGGTGGCCTCATCTAGTCCGACGGCTATCAATCCACTAAGTGCTGATGATTCCAAAACCTCTCACACTACACGTTTTCCTGAACATCGAACTTAGTAAATTACTAACCTGCCGGTCATATATTGGATGTCAAATAGTTGACTTGAGTCCCCTCCCCCACCCCTCCCCAAATCTGTTCTCCCAATCTTCTTCAGTTTGGTTTCTGCTTCCATCATCTATCTATTTGTTCAAGCCAAAATCTAGGGGGTGTGTCTACTGTGTTCCTTTCCCCTGTTCTCTACACCCAAGTCTCCACCTCCATTTCCCCCCAAACTGGATCATCTCCATCTGCTACCAGCCTGGTCTACACCACCGTGATTTCTCACCCAACTACCTCAGGACCCTCCTAAAGTTCCCCTTACCTTTGCCCACTCGGTCCACCATAATCCACTGATCATGCGGTCTTTTGTACGTGTGAGTCATACCACATTGTCCCCTTGCTCCAAACCTTTTAACCATTTTCAGGTGTGTTTAGGGTTAAATCTGAACTCTGCACTCTAAACCAAACACAAAGTACTACAGTCTCACTCCGGCCTACTCTTCCAGTCTTGTCTCAAACCACACCCTGTCCGCTGCCAGGCTGCAGCTCCTGCAGCTTCCTTCTGGTCTGAAAACATGTTTATTCTCGTCTCAGAGAATTTGGAGTTCTTACTCTTTCTACCTGGAATGCTCTATCCCTGGCTTTTGATGTGACTGCCTCCTGCTCGTTGTCTATTTCTCAGCGAGGTTCATCCCACAACCCCCTCAGGGCTCTCTCACAGCATTTCCCCCTTAAAACACTTGTATATTCATTGTTTATACGTTCATTTATTTTTATTTATTCAATTATGTGTACAGGCCAAATAAATAGTTGTAAGAGGCTGAGGTTCAAGAGACTTGGTTTTGGAGTATGCTTTGTCTCTAATTTATTCTGGGAAGTCCATAAAAACTGTTACTCTATCTGTTAAAATTACTTATCCCTTAAAATTAGGTTTCTGTTTGCATGGAACCATCTCAATGAAGTATTTGACATCTAATCAGCTTTTTAGTATTTTAAGCTAATTAAGACTCTGTGTGATGAAAAAGCAAAGGGAAGACAGAAAAACAGTCATATGCAGACTTTGGAGATTTAAACCCTGTCAGCTTGCGAGAAAGGAAGAATTGACAAAAAGTACCTGGAGTTTGGTCCTGGGTTTATCTAATGCACATGTATTGATCACCTACTAAGAACCAGATACTGATTTAGGTGGCTGGGATACATCAGCTATCCCTGCCTTGTGAAGCTGACAGTTCTTGTGGCAGAGATGGACAGAAACGAGTACATAAAAATAAAGTCGACAGACAGTCCTACAGAGAAAAAGAAATGAAGATGTGCGAGAAATCAGAGTCCAGAAGAAGGGGAGAGTGCAGTGGCTAGGCAAAATTCTTTAAGCTGAGAAATAAGCCCAAATTGGAAGAAGGGGAGGGGATAAGCCAAGGGAAACTGTTCCCCATTAGCCATGCAACCTGGGTCAAGGTACAAAATCTCTGGGTCTTGATTTCTTTATTTGTACAAGGGCATATTGATCTAGATGTTGGACACTAAAGTGCTTTTAAGTTCTTAAATTCTGTAAACCGGGGTCTCGGACCTGTGGACTTTTTGCTCATCAGTTTTCATTAGTGTTTATGTATTTAATGTGGGCCCAAGACAACTCTTCTTCCAATGTGGCCCAGGGACACCAAAAGGTTGGACACCCCGGCTATAAACTATGGTTTAGCTTTTGTGAGCGTTAGGATGAAGGCAGTCATCGAGTTAGTGTCCATTAGGCTTATGCCACGTGTCATTGTGTCGCTAAATGCCACAGATGCCACAGGGTTTAAGAAATGCTCATTATGATAGCAATAATTTAGATATATCCCATTACACTCATTCATTTATTCAACAAACAAATACATATTAAACACCTACTGTGTGCTAGGCACTACTATACAGCGGCAGTGTTACAAAGCTGACAATCTGATGAGGAAAGAGAGCCATTTTAACACAAAGTAACAGATTTTAGCTGGAGCAGAGGAGTCGTTTGAGACCACAGAATCAACCCATTGGGTGGGGAGTGCCCACTTCTGCCAGGGGTTCTAGATATGCATTCTTTTTTCTACCCATAGAGATAAACTTCTGACAATTCTCTCTTTAAAAAAATTGTTGTTTTATCTTTGAGAAAGTGACAGTAAATTTTACTTATTAAATAGAAGGGAACAATTTTTCTATTACTCTTATTTTTTTAATTTAAAGGAATAACAATTAGGTTACCTGTGTTCACCTCATAAGCATATTAAAGGAAAACTACTTAAGTTTGGAAAGCTTCCGTTTTTTAGCAGGAAAGTAAAAGTATCAGATAATGTTTAACACTATTGGGGAAATTTTAAATTGTGAAACTAAAGAGAAGAAAGCAATCTATAAAATATGCACTTCATTAAAACTACGACGCTGTTCACAAATACACTGGAGAAGCATGAGCTCTTCCGCGGGTCTTTGCACTGCCTTTTCCAGGTCAGCTAGGAAGGAACAAGCAAGATGACAATAACCGCTTTCTACTGGAAGCCAACTGTGTGCCAGGCTCAGTAGTAAGCACTTGTCCAAATAGTGTCGAATGTAATTCTCACAAGGCTCTGTGGAATAAACTGCAACTATGCTCAATTTTATAGGTGAGGGAACTAAGGCTTGGAGAGGTTGATTGCCTATGTGCAAAGCCAGTAAGTGGCATTAGGGGAAAAACTCTCAAACTTGTCATCAGAAGACCTGCACTTGAACCCCAGAGACAGGAAGCATTGGCTCTCTGACCTGAGTAAGGTCAAGCAGTTACCTATTTAGTGTAATTATTACTATTTTGCTTTTTACATTGCTTAATGAGCAAATGGTCATATAATTTCTCTGCTATCTATGTAAATGTCTTCTTAAACATTGTGTTTTTTAAAAAAAGTATATCCTTTATCTCTGAACCTCTACTTGTAATTAAAAGTCTCCATGAAGAGCTTTTGGACCTGATCCAAATATTTTTAAAAATACACTTTTGTGTGACTTGGTACTCCATATAAAATTCTTCCTAATGGTCTCAAGTTTCAAAGAATTCAGTAGCTGTTTGACTAGGCGTATCATGAAACAAGAGATGTAATGCATCAGTTGAGAGTGTTATAAGACAGTATTCACAGCAGCTCTCTCTTCCTGCAGCTGTACTGGACAAAATTGCTATCCCCTACATTGGGGACAGTACATGATATACAACCTAATATTTTTTTTTTAAGATTTTATTTATTTATTTTTAGAGAGAGGGGAAGGGAGGGAGAAACAGAGGGAGAGAAATAGCAATGTATGGTTGCCCTCAAGTGGTCCTCACTGGGCACCTGGCCCACAACCCAGGCATGTGCCCTGACTGGGAATCGAACCTGCGACCCTTTGGTTAGCAGCCTGCGTTCAATCCACTGAGCTACACCAGCCAGGGCCTAATATCTTAATTGAACATTTTTAGCCTGCTCAATGGACAAGTAAAGCTTGCTTTTTATGTAGCCACATTGCTTCAATAATATAATTGAAAAAATAAATTAGTACATGTGCATTTTTTATCTAAGGCTTTGTCTTCATGGGAAGCTGGGACAGTTTTCTTTTTTATAACCGGAAAAGTGCTTTTCACCAGAAACCCTTTGCACAGGGATCTACACTCGCATTTTCTTTCCCAATAATCTCACTTTAAAAAAAAAAAAAAAGAACAGTTTGAATGTTTTTGTGCCCATATATCTATAGACTCTCCCACAACAAAACTGTGAGGAAGCCTACAGAAACATAATTTGGTAACTTCTGCATAAGACTCAAGATCATACTATAAAGAGTTGAGTGCTGAATCAAGGCAGCTAAGGAGAGTTTGAGAATCCTGTGCATATTTTCCAGGGGTGATTTAGGCCTGCGAACTTAAGAGTACAAGCATAGAAACTTAATAAAAAATGGGAGGTAGAAACGGTGCTTTTACAGTGATGTGAATTTTGAACAATTTTCTATCACTGAGAGAAGCTTGTATTGCTTATGAGTACAATTCAGGAATTTGTGAATCAGATTTACTAAATCATCTGACTGTGAAATTTTTACAAAATTTTATGAGGGTTTCAGCTTCTTTAAATTCCTTCTGGGCCATGTTTGATAAATACAAGTTTAAATATGAGAAAATAATCTAGTATTTAAAGTAAGTAATGCAGGCTATCTGCTTTAGTGATTGCTATGCTATATGACTTATTTCTGCACATGAAAGACAACTGAGATTATGTCTGGCCACTTGGAAGTGTTTCTCTGAAGGACTGAAGAGTATGAGCATTCAACCTAAATGCCGTCATAAAGGAAAAAAGAAAACTTTTTATTAGCTGAAAAGTAGTAAGAACAGGTATTTGGAGCAATTTTAAAATAAATTAAGACTTGTGGACCTAATATCATAACCCTGATCCAAATCCTATTTCAGTATTAACTTCCATAGGCAAAATGCAGGCCTTGTGATTTTATTACTTGAAAGCTATGAGCAACTTTCTAAGAATATCAATTTACAATTAAAATGAAGTGAACTATTGAGTTATTTTTTTTTAAAGCTAGATAGTGTATGCAGATAATCTGGATAATTCTGATACCTTGTGCCAGAAATTCCTTCACACTGTTTTCCAACAGAGTATAAAAGAATAAAAAGGCTGGAACCATAGAAGTCTTCCCTGTTGACAAAACTTAAATCTGACGTAAAGGCTCCCCAAAAGTAATTTTTAAAATGTTAATACACTTCCAAAATAATATTACATACTCTGGGTGCAATTTAGACTAAATGATTTGTACATGCTTCATGATATAACAGGTATTTGTCTAATAGTAACTTCAAACCATAGCTAAAGTTTATTTTACATCAGCTTTAAAACTATCATTAACAATGAGTAGGTATTAAGCTTTTGGTTGACTTGAATTCTGTGACTAGATGTTAAGCAGATGTTATTTCTCATCAATAAAAGACTCATGGACAGGGACAACAGTGTGGTGACTGCTGGTGGGGAGGGGGGAGTACAATGGGTCTAAATAGAAAAAATACAATAAAGATCAAATTTAAAAAAGATATCTGTGTGTAAATATAGTGTTTGGGAAACAGTGTTGATTCTTCTACTGTACACATGTAAAAAACAGCTGAGTCAGCAGCTTGCATAGTAAAATTTATGACTGTACAATTCCTTTTCATAGCCCAACAGTGAGAAACACAAAGCTGTTGGAAGCAAAAAGAGCTGAGAGAGATGTGTCTAAACAGCTAGCTATTGTTTAATCAGAATTCTATTTGGGTAGTCATCATACACACAGGAAAACGCTTCTAGCCAGACTTACACTGTCATTTGACCTTCACAAGTCATACTTTTCAACAGTGGATGCAGTTTTCTGAGACTACACTTTTGACCTTGAAGATAGAACTTGATGTTTCATATCTCTTAGCAAACTTATCACGCCTCTGGTCCCCAGACTGAGCTCACCTAAAATTAATATCATCATATGTTTAAACTGTTAAACTGTGTCATACTTCTCTTAATTATTTAGCAGGCAAGGGCAAAGAGAGAAGCTAAAGCTCCTTTGGAACTATCTTTTCCTAATTGCGTAAGTCTCTCGGCTTTCCTAATGCAGGATGTCCCTCATCTGAAGCTGGAACTGAGGAAAAAGCTGCATTGTACTGCAGCCCCAAATCTTGCTACAGCACTAAGGCTTAGGATTCAGCTGAGCTGAAAAGACAGATGCAGAGGCAATGTATTGGTCTATCGGAACTAAATATTTACCAAAGGAGGTTATAATGGGGTAAGTTACTTTTTCCTTAGCCTTAGCTCCTCTGACTTTTATTTTCACGTTGTTTTTCCTAAGATGATTACTTTAACGGCATGACCTTACATTGTAAGTTTTACTTCCTATTTCTACCCCCCACTCCCACTGCCTTGCATTTAAATAAACTTTAAGCCCTCTGTTCTACTTAAAAGATATCAACTGTACTAAAAAGCCTCGACTAATTGCATCAACTCCCTGTAGTGGGACATTCATAAGCCATTCCACTTTAATTGTCTCCAATTCTTAACTCTACTGTAATGCTATAGCATCCAAAAGCCAGGGAGCATGTTCACCAACTAGCAGAAAGGAAAAGAGAAAGTCAATGCTGCAGAACTAGAATGAAGAAACACTAACCAAGCATCTCAACTCTAAGTAACTTGAAATTCATTTGACTTTCATAAGAGAACCTGTGTTTTCTTACCTTGGATGTGAATAACTCTGCCATGATCTAGGGTATAGTTGTCTGAAGGATGATCAGCCCAGCAGACTGAAATCAGCACCAGAAGAAGTAGGCTCTTCATCTTTATAGCCCAAGACTCTTCTTCACTGTGAGAGCATCACATACAAAGAGGCTTGTGAGATTTGGAACCCTTTGGAGTGTTGCACTGCACAACTTATTACCGCCTTATCATCATAGAATGGGTCTGTAAAAATATTTAACCCAATCTGTTCAGAAAGTTTTTGTAGCTGTCTTTGGGAGCCGAAGACTGCAGCTTTGAACAATTCCAGTTTCGTTTATGTAGCCAGAGTCCAAATAGTGTTTAACTCTATCTTTGCAGAACTGTGCAATTTAAGATAGTATAGTTTTGATAATAGAGTGATAGTAAGGTGTAAAAGACATGTGGCAAGGATATAATAGACTTTAAAAAAAACTGTTTAAAACCTCTTAATTTGAAGTATAAGATAATAACACAACAATTTTATGTATCCATATATGAATATTTGTCAGCCAGTCTAATTAGAAACAGAATGTTAAACAAGGGCAAATAAAGAATATTTGTGTGAAAGTTAACATCATCATTCATTTTCCATGTGGCTTCCTAAGCAGTTTAGATTTGCTTGTTCTAAAAGGACAAAAAAAAAAAAAAGGACAAAAAAAAAAAGACTGATTAAGCAGAAGCAGCACATTTGTTCCATATTCACTTACCATCTTAAACACTGCTTGGTCTATGGTGAATAGTTGAAAATTATGGGCAAACTAGGTTAGAGTTGTACCTGCTACCACTGCAGTCATCCTGATTGATTTTTCATTCATTTCCACCTAAAATGCTGATGCACCAACTCTGAGTGCCAGGTAGGGTCTCTGCAGTCAGCAGAGCCACGCCGCAGGGAAAGTCCCTGCCAGCCTCACAGGGCAATTAGGCAAATGAAGAGCTGAAACAGACGGTGAGGAGCAGCTCTGGTCCTAAGTGAAAGAGGCAGACCCATCACTTGGCTGTCCTTTACTGCAAGACCGACTGACAAAAGGGGATGGAATCTACTCTTCAAACTTCGTCACTGGAAGGAGCAGAAAGTCATTCCAAGTGATACAAACCTTATGACCTTTGCAGTTTCTGCCGAGCAAGAGATTCAGTGTGGCTGCCCTGTTTCAGTGTGGAATCCGAGGCAAATATTAACAAGGGCTTTCTTTTTCTCTCATCCACACAGCAGCCTTCACAATACTTGGCTATTTTTAAAACTGAAATTGCACAGTACTGGCTTCTCACACTAATTTGTTTTTTCCAGGAAAGCCTGACTCCCTGGAATACTTATTAAAGAGCTGTGAGTCTGTTCCTGGAGGTCCTTGCCAGCCAGCCTCTACTCCAGAACCTATCCCACTGTTCGCTCTGTTTGTTGACATCCCCTCAGTCTCTCTGGAGACCACAACACCTGTCTGCATTTTTCTCCCCTCTGAAAATTGGCAGTGCAGTGATGCTTATGGCTTTAGTTTTTCATGTTTGCTTTAACCCTTTTCTTCTTCTTCATTGTGCCACAGAAAGAAGATGGTGGATGAGCAAACTGAGAAACTTTTCCAGAAAACGAAGTATCACCTTCAAAATTCTACCTGATACACTCATCATGTTTTCAGAAGTTCACTACTGGCTTGCTCCTCTGAGGACTTTTTTGAAACGGTTATTTTTTGATGGTACTGACTTTGGACCATGGAATACTCTTAACAAAGATCGCCTGTTTTGATCCCAGAATATGCTTTGGGTGAACAAATAAAATAAAGGTGGCCATTTTGGGATTTAGAATATAATTGGGACAATTATATACACAAACATAAACTAAGGGGCAAACCAGCACAAACGTATAATTCTCCTTTAATTCCACACCAGACTATTAAAAATTATACCACTAAGGGCTCATTTCATCCAGTTAAGGTATTAATTGTCCAAGGACCCAATTACATATGCAAACATGGGGTTACAAATGACAGTAATGATAGTAACTCTTTTTAACTGAATGTCTACTATTTGCCAAGCGTTGTGCATACACGGCTCGTGCAACCTCTGCAATAACACTGAGTGACAAACATTTCCACTTTTGCAGTTTCCTGCTGAAGGCCACGCATCTAGTAAGCAGCTAAGCTTGCATTTGCTTTCAAACAAAAGCAGCACCTACTTTGAGTTGTGCTTGTTTTCCAAAAAAGAAACTTATTTGTTTTGTTGCCTTTTTAAGTTTAGGCTTTTTAACTTGAACCTACTATGATCTTAAAACTTCGACTTGTGTTATACGAGAATATAAGCTTTTTTCCCAAGACGTACGTGAAAGAAGTCAGATGGCGTTTTGCTTAGCACGACTGTGCACTGCTGTTAATGAGCCCACCCTGGTGCCACGAACACCCTGGTGCCACGAACAGCTTCCTGGTGGCTCCTGTGTGTGTACATGGATGTGCACTCACACACACACCATCTTCAGTTTAAAAAAGCTGAGGACACTGCACATCTTTAGTGGTCTGTGATTAGAATAGAGGCATCTTGTCCGTGAATACCTCCAAGGACCCCACTGCCACGAGCACCCTGCAGGTAGGATAGAGTGGAAATCGTCTTTACCATGTAACAGTCTCACCAGAAGATCTGTCACTAGAAAAGTGAACTTTGAGGATACAATCTTCAGGTCTTTCAGCGAAGTACACACAGGGTACCACACACTGGACTGAGGTTCTTGAGGACAAGGGCTATGCACCAGCCTTCAGAGAAAAAGGATGCTGAATCTTGCTTACTTGCATTTTGTAACGATGTCTTCTCTGGATATGTAGGTATGTTTGGCAAAAAATTTTAGTTTCTGATCTGAGTAAAATTTAGGACATTTTGGGGACTTTTATCCCACCAGTCTCGAACCAGCACTCTTAATTGGCTGACAACTCACACACTGACCATCTCTTTTTCAAACCCATCCAGCCTCGAGGTAGTGACCCCAGGCCAGCTTCACAATGAGCTCAAATAGAAATGTCCGTATTCATAGTCAAAGACATGGTGGACTGTAATTTTACCATTCAGTTTTGGTGATAACTGAACCACTATTTGGCAGAAAGATAGTTTGGAAAGCATAAAAGTCTAATAGTTTGATAGATAGAGATGAAGATATACTAATTCATACCAAAGTCTAACACCAAGGTGGCCAATTGTTATTCCTTAAACACCTACTATTTAACATTGTTGTATTAGGCAATGGATAAAGAAATCCAAGTGGAAGGCATCCACACGTCTTTCTGTGCCTGGAGAGCTAATGACATATATTTCCCCAGTCAGTACTTTATGCGAGGCAATTGAAGTAGTAAGTTAGTACACAGAATGGTGAAGTCCCACCATGTGAAGGGAAGAGCTTGGAATCTGGGCAAGTGTTCCCCAGAGCCCACACTCTCCACCCCTTTACTGGTGTCCTATGTACCCTGAGGAATGTCACCAGCTCCCGTAGCCAGTTCTCATGATTCCTTCAAGGCCTCGCTCACACAAGCTAGAACATGTCCCCTCATCCCTCTCTCACCGGCTTGTGGGTGTGCAGAACTGATCATAGCCCTGTTTGCACAAGACATCTGTGAGTTCAAGTCTGAATGCTTTCCTCACTGCATGCCTGGCACCCAGCACTGTACTGGGTCCTGAGGAAGACTGAATGGAAAATGGACCTGGGGAAACCAGTGACATGGAGTAAAGAAGCCAAAACTGAGGGGAGATTTTACCCCATTTAAAGATTACGTGTGTACGGAGGATGACGAAGAGCTACCTTTTTCTCCATGGAGAACATAACGACATAAACCTGTTTCAGTTTAGCACTGACATTTAGTTTAAAAATTATCAGAATCAATTTAGAGGATTCAGAAAACAATTTTAATTTTATTTTTTAATTGTTGTTCAAGCACAGTTGTCTCTACTTCTCCCCCACCACTCTCCCCAGCTCCCCCACCCTCAGTCCTGCCCTGCTCTGGCTTTGTCCATTGGTCCTTTATACATGTTCCTTGACAAGCCTTCCCCATCTTTCCCTGTTACCCTCCTCGCCCCTCCACTCTGGGGACTGTGAGTTCGTTCTTTATTTCCAAGTCTCTAGTTATATTTTGCTTGCTGGTTTGTTTTTGAACGAGCAAAGAAACTACAGAATCTCAAACCAAAGAATTTTTTTGATGAAATTATTTTAAAATAGATTGAAATTTCTCTTTGATATCTTTTAAGTCTGATCTATTTACAGTCAGAAGAGGGTTCATGATCAGTGTTTTCTAAAAGCTGGTTAGTGGTGCAGTAAAATGGACTAAAAAATGTACTTTTTGTCATTGGGTTAAATTAACTCAATTTAAAAAATTGTTATTTTTCTTGCCATTTTGCTGTTAGACTTTACTTTATAGAATTATAAATTTTAGACTTTTCAAATTGTAGATTATTTTACCCTTACTTAAACATTTTTTTGATGGGTCATCAATTGTTTTGCTGGTGGTGGTGAGCTTCGTTGTCTGTTTGACTCTGCATGTAGGTAAAATACAGAAGTCCGCTCACTGACCCAAACGATGGTGAAAGACCTTAGACTAGTGATGCATCTGCATTGTTCCACGTATGCAGGTACAGCACATCTAGTTCTTTACTTAAGCCCCAGGAGTCACTGCATATAATGGTGAAGAATGCAGATCTGCTTGGAATGGACCCAATGCTCAAGAGAGAAACCATAACTGAAAAAAAAAAACTTTGTTCAACTATACAACAATAATCCCCCTCAGGGAGCGAGTTTGTATATGCTTCGAGTAAACATAGCACTCTCCCTGCCACTTTTCATTGTTCTACCAAAGAACAAGCTACTGAAGAAACTAACGGGCTGCTTTGATGTCCTGAATTACATGTGCAGCCGCAGACATCCTGGTGACCTCCTAATCTGGCCCAGGTTCTTTGCCCTTGGCATGACCCTTTGGCAACCTGATAAGTGGAAAAACTCCTAAATCAGGAAGAAGAAAACATGAGTTTGACACCACATCTCATCTCTACTATATCAAGTCTCAAATTCTCCATCTACAAAATAGTAATAATAATAGTAGTAATAATAATAATAATAATAAATTTCCCCCAGGGTGAAAAGTGTTTTTGAAAAATGCATAAAAACTAGACAAACTATTGTTCTCGAGCTGGCATAGTGCACCTCAAACCTGATTAACTTTTATGGATAAACACAAGAAAAAGAGCACCCTAAAGATATCTTCATCTCAAAGGTAGGCGAGCTGTAAAAGTTCACTATTTGGAATGAGCACAGGCATCGAAACAAAGTATGGGTCCTGGTGCAGCAGCAGGAGCAGCACGAGGAAGCTTGTTTAGGAAAGCAAATTCTTGGGTCCCACCCCAAATTTCCTGAATCAGAAACTGGGGTGGGACCCAGGCACCGGTGTTTCACAAGCCTTGCCCTTCCTCCAGGTGAGTATGACAGGCTCAAATTTAGGAACCACTGGTCTATGCCTTTAAGGTTCCCAGATGTACTTCATCTGCAGTTGAACTTCAGAGAGTCCATAAATCCCTGGAAGTAATGTTTGCCTATGTTCATTTTTCTTCCCTAGTTTTCCTTTTTTCTACAGTGCACATGTGTTTGTTTTTAACGTTACATTGAAACACTAGAAAGTAATGCACATAACATGTTAGTTATTTTCCTAAAACATCAGGCAAATGGATACTTTTTAAAACTTTTCATAATGTTGCTATGTTTATAAAATTAAAAAGTCAGAAAACTATGTGATTCACTTTGGAACAATCCCTATCCAAAAATGGCTAACGATTTAAAAAATACATTTGACATTAAAAAAGATTATTTGCCATGATTTATATTCTCTAAATTTGGAAAGACTGTCATGCTTCTAAAACAGTCTTAGTTTCTGAGACAGTCTCTCGGCTTCTGACGTCTAATTCTGAGGTTCCTGCAGAGCATCAGCTCTGGGCCCACTGTGCTCTCTGAAAACAACGTGGTTGTCCTTGCAGGCTCACTGTCAAGGGGTGGCAAGTGCATAGGGATGGAGGGAAAAATAGAAGGTGTAGAGGAGATATAAAGGGAGGTGTATAAAGAGGGTGTAAAGGTCACTCAGAAGTAAGAAGGGTGATAAAAAAAGTAGCAAAGGGATAATAAAGGGAGTATTTGGCACAATGTCTCTGAGTTTGAGGAAATAAAAATGCCACAAGAAAATGAATATTGTATTATAATTCCCAGGTCCAAGAATGTCTAAATATGGCTTCTCTAAGAATAAGATTTGTAATAAAGCCTAAGATTACGGCTGAAGGAAGATCAAAGTATACCTTAGCCACTTGTATGGAAACTGCTTAGGTTTAGAGCAAATCATTTTAAAGTGACCACTTTGTTGTAGATGTTTCTACTATTTACTTGTGGTTTCTTTCCTAATTAAAAGTCTCAGCCTTGGTTGGTGTGGCTCTGTTGATTGAGCGCCAGTCTGTGAACCCAAAGGTCATAGGTTCGATTCCCAGTCAGGGCACATGCCTGGGTTATAGGCCAGGTCCCCAGTTGAGGGTGTGTGAGAGGCAACCAATCGATATATCTCTCACACATTGATGTTAATCTCCCTCTCTTCTCTCTCTAAAAGTAAATAAATAAACACATTGCGTGAGTTTTTAAAAAATAAAACAAAAAGTCTCAGAAATCTCAACAAGTCATGGATTTATGCTGTGCAGATAAAACTTGAGAGGTTGAATCTAGGGTCCTCATGACTCTCAGAAAAGCTGCATTTTAAAATTTATGAGTCATTTCTTTTTCTCTTCCTCCTCTGCATTTTGTAATTAGCCTATTTGTTACGTACCCCCTGAAATTTTCCATCCTTTTATTTTTCTCCTGTTTTTCTTTCATATTTCCATTTCGTCATTCACTATCTACAAATCTGACTCTTCCACTCTTCCCTTTTTCTCTCCTCTTTTCCCTATGTTGTGTTACATTTATTGCATTATTTGATATGTGACATGATCATAGGACTTATCCAAACCAGGGCACAGAAGGAACAGGAGAACTATTCATAACGAGGTGGGAAAACAGTGACATGTAAATTAGGGCTGTCTCAGGGAGATGGGGAGATGTGGAATGTGTGTAATGGAGGAAAGGCAGAATTAATTTCATTTCTTGTTCTGCCACTTTCTAGTTTTGGACCATAGGAGCAGCCACTCAACTGCTTCATGTTCAAGTTTTTCATCCATCAATTGGAATAACTGGTTACAGATGTCAAAGTCTTACACATATTAATTACTATTATTATTGGAGATATCAGGCCCTCCTTTCTACTTATATTGCATTTTAGGACTGTCCTCCTCAACACAAAAATTCACGGATTTTTAAAGGGATGATAATGGCAATGCTTGTTTAAAGAGCATTTCAACTCACTGATTGCTCTTGGCTGGTTATACTTCTCCAGCTCCCCCTTAGAGAATATTTTGAGTTTAGGAGGAACTCTGCAAAAGCACATTTGCTCATTAGCCTGTTCATTAGCCTACGTGAACCCGCTTTGCACAGTTCTTGAGATAGGGGCTCAGCTTCTCTGAAACCAGCTTTATTAAAGGGTTCCTGGCTGGCTTTGTTTGAATATCTAGGGTGTGAGGGGAAAGCAGTGCGTACACACACTAATATGTGCAGGACTTACTAGGACTTGCCTTTTGTTTCTGAGTAACTAATAGTCCGGCATCGCTGAATACGTAAATAAATGAAACACATATAGCAGGATTTTGACACTCCTAGGTTACGAACTATGTGAAACCCTACAGTGATGCTTAGGAGTAATAAACATTTCATTCAACATTTATTGACAAATGATACCTTCATTTGGAATTGTATTCTCCAACCCAGTTCACATGGAGCTTGGGAATGAAATTTATAGATATAATAGGTATAGTACTGCAAATTTACTTTATATGTCATTTGACTAATTTTTTCCCACTATTAAGAGAGTTAGCAGAGTGAACTATGCCTCTCTAGTCTTGTGGTACATCTTCTTCAACTAGGAATCTCTTCAAATGGGATAATATTAGTGGACAGGTAGTTGTCAAAATCTGCTCATATGAGAGGAAAAAAATAATATAAGTTGTAACTGTAGGAAAAGTTAATTTTCTTGTTGTTCTGTGTTCATAGTGCCTTTTGTACGTGTAGCCACATCACACCGGTGAGATTGGGTCTATACACAGAAACACCAATTCATTCTGACATAACTACATAAAAATGTTTTTTAATTGGGCAGTCACTAAGACTCTCTTTTCAGGCCACACTGAAAAAATTCCAGACTTGCTTTCAATATATTACAATATTCTAGTTCTAACTTTAGTGGATAATTCACAATCTGTTGGAGAAAAAATATGACATGATAGCTGGAGAAGACTTATGATCTCAAAGCCTCCGAGTGCAGTAGAGGTAGGTGTGGTAGTTTTAGCACGTTCCTCTGAGCTCTGGCCGTATATTACCTGCAGGTGTTCTCACTATGCTCTCAAAAGTTTTCCAGTTCAATGAGACTTCTAAGTTTCTAGGGTCAGGAGGGAAATGGTATTCTGTAATTAATAGTCTGGTTCATAAACAGATAGTTGTTAGTGGAAGAAGTAAGTAAATACATGTTAGGCAACACATTTTGATGATAATGGCAACATTAAAAAGTAAAACTTTTAGCCTCCCTTCTATTTATCTTTGAGGGCTTTATACTATTTTTGATGCCTTAAGAATCATAAAATTACCACAAAACATTAAGAAATAAAATATAACCAATATAAATATTACAATGCTATATTCTTTGAAATTCATCCTTCATGGAATGAAAAAGAAAAGATATATTTTCTGTCATTACACATAAGAAAATCATCAAAAATCAAAGCACCTCATGAACTGTTCTTAAAAGACGATTCATCTGTCAGAATGTAAATTAGCAATGCTGCCCCTTCTCAGACGACCTCATGATTTCTTTCTAGTTTAATAGGCTAACTGCTGTCACGGAGTATCAGCATTACAACAATGATTCAGTTATGGGGATAAGTGCACATGCTAGATGTAATTTTGACTAAAATGAAAATTTCAAAAACATTTTCTGTTTCTGGCCTGATGTCAGTTTCACAAACAAACTCTAGCAAACTCTAGCAAAACACTCAAAAGAGTATGCTTTGTAGGCATGCTTTATAGAAAGGATGTCATCTTACAGACTCATTCTTTCTTGATTCCATGATCAAAGCATTATATCGAATAATATAAAATTGCACTTTACAACTACTTTTGCTTAATGTATGAAATCAAATACCTCATTGTCATTATCAGTAATAGCAAGTTATTTTTAAATACTGACAAGGAATTTGACACTAAATTAAGAACTCTAAAGAGGTAGACATACTTCCTAGTGAATTACAATTCAAATAGAACTTAAACACAGTCATTTTAGAGATTGGAAGACCCCTTTTCATCAAGGATGTATGGCAAACAGTTTTTTATTTGAAATGTTATAAAAGTATGCATATATATACGAATATTAAGAACCTAGATTTCTATCTCATTGTTTCCTTACTAACAAACGACAAATCCCAAAGCAGAGAAAAGTAAATAAAATAAAACAACTTTCATTTTTATCACTCTTTTACATCATTTCAAAACTACGAACAGTAACTCTTCATTTTTAAAGTACACATGTGAATAACACTGACAAGTGTTAGGATTGCTTTTAAATGTAGGTTACATAAAAAAAGAGTTTAGAATCTAGCTCACATGCACACAACTAAATGAATACAAATCTTAATTTTAGGCTTTATAATATAAAACAAAAATTCCTAAAATAAAATATTTAGAAGTAAGGAGTATATAGCTAGAAAAGTGATCATAACATCACTGTCAATTAAATTATTTTCAGAAATATTTCTAATTGAGCTAGCAAATCAGTTCTTAAGACTCCATTTCATTTAAAATTTTAGCATTTCTTATAAAGTTCAAAGTTTCAGTTAAACCTTATATTCACACTGGATCTAAAAATAGAACTGCAAATCATCTACGACAGCTTTGGAGGCATCATAGATGCGACAGCAACAAGTTTTCTACATAATGCAAAACCCAACTCTCAGCTCGCCACTGCGTCCTGCATGCAATCCCGAACTAGCTGACAAACAACAAGAATCTGGCAACTCACATACATGTTAAATGGTGATCAGACTCTGAGAAGGTGTAGAAAGGTTTTAAATAATATGTCAATTCTGAGTTTTCACGAAAGACTGATTGATGACTCACTGAGGTATCTGACGGTACTAAGTCATGATAAAAACAAACATAAATCCATCGGTGATCTTTAGCAGCTCAAACTTCTCTCTCCTCTCCTCTTGATGCAGTCCCCGCCTCTTTTGGCTGTCACTCTTAAGCTATCGTTAGAGCCTGAAGCAGGTTCACTATTGGTCTACATGCGACGTCAGAGCAGAATCTCATCAGAATTCAGTTTATGGGCTTATGAGTAACAAAGCCTGTTCCAGCCCAAAAGGCTGTATCTACACAGCATGAAAAGGGAGACTACAGTATTCTTCAGGTAACTTGGCAGATACTGGCAGATAAGCTCATTAAGTCGAGCTTCCAAACTGGTTTTGGGATGTAAGACACAAACCGAGTATTTATTTAATAGGTTTTTAATTTATAGTAATGTTGGAAAGTTTTTTAAAGCTTTTAAAACTCAGCAACCCTCATTTACATCTTCTTCAGCTGAGGAGTTTGTTCATTCTGAAAGCAACCAAGATCATTTGACCAACCTTCTGTACAGGCACTGAAGCTCAGTCAGCCAGTCAGAACTGATGACTCTAGACTCCACAATTATCTACCTAAATTGTAACTTTTATAAAAGACAATGCCACTTAAAACTTTTATGTTATATAAATATTGGGCTTGCCATCGACTCAGAACTAAAGAATCATGTATGAACACAAACCACAAAAATTTGGGCAGCATTCTTACAAGAAGTAGGGAAAGTAGGTGTACGGAAAACTTAAAGGCTTTCAATGTCCTAAACACCATAAAATTGCCACCCCCATCCTTCCCAGAGGTTCCTGTCCACCTGGCTCCAAATTTCCACCGTTCGAATTACCAATACAAAGTTCTCCAAGGCCTTTTTTATTTCAAACTTGACCATGTTTTTTTTTTTTAAAACATTATGGGAGAGCCTCAAGTCCATGCTAGTGAGAGTGGCAGAGTTCCTGGGTGGGCCGGTCAATGTCAAGAGGGAAGATGCAACCATAAACACAAAGCTTCTCTCTTCCATAATTTTTGAACAAGAAATGGTCATTCACGAACAATTATACAAAAGACCCAAATTCTCATCAATGCTGGACAAATGAATTGAAGTTTGCTTGTGTACTAATGATCTTTCAATAAACTCTTCCACATTGTTAACTTTAGCAGTTACAGAGATGTATTTATATCTGGCTGATGAAATGGAATCCTGAGAATATAGTCCCGAGAAAGCAAGAGAAATGGTAACATTGTACAGCTCCTCAAAAAAGGAACTGCTATTCAAAAATTGTAGGAGAAATCTCACACACAGCTGCCAGTCATCGCCCTCAGAATCTGGCAATAGCTGCGTACCCAAAAGTAGTTTTTAGTGCACACAGTGCTGCAAATACTGAGAACCATGAACGGTGTAAATACCCTGGGAAATATAATGTCAATGGCTGATTCAGAGACTGGCTTCTAAAAAAGAGTGCTTTGGTAGATAATTGTTTAAAAGGTGAAAGCCCCTACCACTGAGAAGCAAGCAGAAGAGAACAAGAAAGAAGGGGAGGAAGAGGAACAGGAGGGGAGCAGAGAATTGGGGGAGGAGGAAAAGAGGGAGAAGTAGAAAAGGAAGACAAGGAAGGTGAGGATGAGGGGATGGGGAGCAGCAGGAAGATGCAGCATCTGGGCAGAGGGGGAACAGGGCTTCTCCATGGTAATGAACACATACAAAGTCAGCCAGCCACGCAGCCACCGGAAATGGGAGAGATGACTTGAAAGGCAGATAGCAAAACAGAGAAAAATAATCAGCCAGATAGGCTAAGTGAACAATCTGAGCAGATGCAGGAAAAGAAAACCCAGCCTTACACATCTCAAGGGTTCCTAAATTATGTACTCTGCCATATGAAGCCATAATTCAAGTAATTATCATTGAGAACCACTTTATGTCAGGCAAGCAGAAAAAGGCTCAGCTTCAAATCCCAACAGCAGTCACCCTTTTGGGAGGCTGCAAGCAGCAGAACACAGCAGGATGCTAAGTGCACAGAGGCACAGTCAGGCTGCTACTGGAGAAAGAGGAGAGTCTATCCAGTATGCAATGGGAATGGCACCCCCTGGAGCTGTGCAAAGCAGTAGCCTTGGCAGGCAGGCACCTCACCCAGCCTGGGAGGAGACAGGAATGGTTTCACAAAGAAGATGATTGCTCAGCTGGATCCGCAAGATGAGGAGGAGATAGAGAGGAGGGGGGCAGATACTGCTGTCTATTGGAGTGACACGTGCGAATGATAAGAGCTGTGAGAGGGCTTGTGTTGCTTGTATGACTGCATGTAGCTCCTCGAGGTTGGAGAGTAGGGTCATCAGCCAGGGCTGGCTGGAGACCAGGCCGGTGCTAGCAGTTCTCCTAAACCAACTGCTAGCACCACTGCGTGTTACTTACCTGATCTTTACACACCTCACAGCAACACCCTAACAGTACATCTGTGTCAGAGCATATGACACAGTATTTTCTTAATCGTGTCCTGAATACTCTGTTCATGGAGGAAGATGAATGCAAAACTAACTGAAAAGATGCCCATGTTTTTTTAAAAAAGTGAAATGTAAAAATTTCAAAATGTAACAGGTTATCATTTAGTACTGGATTCTTACTCTTTAGAAAGGTGAAATTATTATAAATATTGGTATAAATTCAATGATCAGTGTAATCATGGAACACATCAAGAATTTAATACATTTGCAGATTGAGTTATATCAAGACTGTCAAGCCACTTATTTTAAAGTGATTGTAGGAATATTTTATGGGATTTGAGAGCAGAATCCAGCGTAGATCTGTAGCCACTGGAATGCAAACTCCAAAAGGGTAAGAACTATCCTCACAATACCCTCTCACCCCCAGCAGGAGTGCAGGGGTGCTGGCTGCACTGTAGGATGAACGGCAGCCCCCGTGTTGTATGACATGCAGCCCACACACCCATATGCTGTAGCCTCTGTATATTAGACATAGCACACACATACACAAACATACACACACCTAATGAACAAATCATCACAATTCACACAAACACAGAAAACAGTCACATCATTTTCAAATGAATGATGAAGCACCTGAAAGTGTTTGACTTCAGGCTAATGTCACAAAAGTTTAAACCACTTGAGGACAAAAAACATATTTTATTAGACTCTGTAGTCCTGGCATCTAGTGAGTTTCCAGTGAGTATTCAATGAGTAAATAAAAGAGATTGGCATTTCTGTGCTTCTAAACACAGCTGATGCAAGGGTCAACAAGAGTTAACTAAAGTGGTCACTAGGCCAACTCACTCACTTCATCATTTTTTGATTGCTATGCCTCTTTATGGCCTGCCAGGATCTCAGCTTGTCATGAGCAAATCTTATAAGTTTGCTGCTCATTTGAAAAGTGTAATCTACTCTGACATGTCAGGACCACTTTTGGCCAAGACCATGTGACTCGTATACCTTCCTGCAAGTGCTTCCACACAAGTTCTTGAAGTTCATTTGCAGGAGAACATACAGCATAAAAGCTGTTAAAAGGCACTTCCATGGGCTCTTGTTGCTAACTGCCCAAGTCCTCTCCCCCACCGCTAATCTCCAGCCTGCTTTATGGATAGAGTACGCTCACGTTGCTGCAAACAAACACAGCACAAGCCATTGAAGGCTCAGTGTGAGTGGGATTGATTTTTCGTCAACATTTCCTATTTGATTTCTTCCAGCACTCAGGAGATTGTTTGAAATTGCACTACTACCAGTCGCACAGTCAAAACAAAACGAGGGATATAAAATATAGTCAAATGCGGGGAGGGAAAGAAAGAGCAAGACTGGAGGCTAAATAATCTATCTCTTTTTCTCCTACTTACTAATTTAAAATTTGCTTAAATAGTGTCCTTTAATCCACTCCTTGCATGATTATTTGCCCACTACCTTAGATAGGGAAAGCTATGACAGACACAAAGCAAAGCAACAAACAAACAAACAAAACACAGCTGTTACTAGCAGTAAAAAGGTAGAAGGGGGAACAAGACCAGACTCTAATATAATGAGGCTTTCCACACTTTGCTTCTTCTTTCCTGCCAAGCTTATGGAAATCTTCCTTGGCTTTGATGAGAGACAAAGATAGTGAAATCCACATACTTTAATTCTTGTCTGAATTGGTAATACTAATAACAGCAATGAAATAGGAAGGCTTGATGTCGTTGGACTTTAGGTGGTAATTTCTAGCAGTGAATGATTTCAGAGGCATCCATGTCACCTCTTCATTCTGCTGATGCTGACTGGAAAGTAATGCATCCAACCCAGTGCAGACACAGACATATGTCCCATGCCTCAACCCACCTCTGCCATTGGAGACCCGGTCAGCACGTGAACTTAGGAAAGCTTCCTGAGTCTACACTGCCAGGCCAAAGAGTGGGAGAAGATGGTAAAGCAGGTAGGGTGCAAAGTGATACAAAACAAAAGAGGGTGATTTAAATTTTGGAAAGTTGAAGAGCAGGTTAATTTTATTTTCTCCACATCTGGAAGGGTGTGTTGTTTTTTTCATTCCTGAATTTCAAGGGAAGACTTTCATACTGTAAAAAAATTCCATTGCAAAAAAAAAAAATTAAAGAAGAGGAAATTAAGAGCTTAAGTTGGTGGTTTTAAAGTTAAGGTAGTTAAGGTGACAGGTGTTTTTGGCATATAAACAAAAGAGGAAATGTACTTAAATTAGTATGTACAATATAACTGGCATAAAAAAGGGTAACCGATCATTAAAAAACAGCAAAGGAAAAAAAGACAACGATCTCATTGAATCATTAACTGCAAAGATCTGATCTACTCAAATCAATTTTAATTTTTGAAAACTGCACAATTGGCGAATATTTTGTCTGTATGTGGTGAGCAGCCAAAGGATGCACCTGCCTGCTGTTCCTCCCATTGAAGAGGAACGAACAGCCCTCAGTGAGAAAGCTCTTGACCACAATTTGCATTTTTAATGGCAGCTAATGAAGGTCTTTGCAAAATAACCCTTATAGAAAAAGCATAAATTTCTGTTTAGTCATATGCATAGGCATAAGAGCTACTTACCAACATTGTATTTAAAGCATTTATTCAACAATATTTTAGAGGAGATATATAAAATGTAACCTTTATCCCCAAATATCTCTCACCATTCTGGAATGACCAGAAATGACCGACCGCTTTAAATCCCACTGGATCGCATTGGTGTCACACTAATGTCATTAGATACGTCACTTCCCCAACTGAGTGAAACTGCTGTAAAGCAATGGCCACTCTGTATGTTATCAGTCCTGGAATCTCCAGCACGGGGGCTGGAAGAGTGTCTTCACAACTATTTAGCAGGTAATATCTGTCAATCTTAATGTTTGGAACATCATATCCTTTAATCTAAATAATGGAAAGAAAAAAAGAGAAAAAACATCAAGAGGATGAATTGACTTTTGTGTCTTTGGTATTAGAATATCTAAATTCTGAAATGCTTTTATATAGAATATTCCCAATTACTGCTCTTCAGCTGAAATATCAAAAGGCTGCTTTTACCCCCTTGGTTTCCTTCAGGTGCAAATATTGGATAAATGAGAAATCTAGGTGACAAAATAGGCCAAATGGGACCACGTAAATTTGCTCTTATATCCCTCCCTTCTTTCCCTGTCTTCCTCCTTTCTTCTTTCCCTCTTTAGCACATGCTGTATCTGGACATTGTAGCTATTGACAGATCTGCCTTTCCACGCTTCTCCTCAGGCCTACTGCCCTGACCCAAGTGTTAGCGCCTTTCTGGCTCTCTCTTTCTTTAAAACCAACACTTCTCCTTTTCTTTAGTCTTCCAATAATCTCTTACTTCTGATTCAAAAGTTTGTCTTCCAGAGTGAGTGCTGTAGGCCACGGGAGACATATTTTGCCCAAGAAGTCATCCCATTGGCCAGCGAGACACACCATCCCCCTTGGCTGCCTGCTCTGAAACATGGGCTGTATGTACCTCTGTGTAGCAGCACAGTTTCTGCAATTCTTTATTTGGTCTTTTCACAAGTTAAACTTCTGGTGCCCACAATGGATCTGGCATGAGCTCACTGGCACAGTCCCCACTTTAAGAAGTCCTTATTCTCAATTGTAAAATGAAGTTGCTTCAAAATACTAGTATAATTGGCCAATCAAATTCTCTCCAATAATTAAATGCACATGAAAAGCAAATGGTTGTTGACCTCCTTAGTCGGCACCCACGATTTTTGGATAATTTCCTGGAGTAGTGTTTGCCAAATGCAAATGCAGTTTCCAGTCTCTTTTTTTAACTTTGAATAATGGGTATTTGAGGAAAGCTTGTTATATGGGACAAAATAATACAGACTGGAAAGACACTAACACTAAAAAAGTAATGCATTCAGGGCAATGGTGAACAGAGTAGATAGGAAACTTCCATCACTTTCTCCTTAAGTACAGTGAGGAATAGCTACTAATAATTCCACTAATAAAGCCATAAACCAAGAAAGCTAAGCTGCAGGCCATGGCAGTATTTATTTGCCAACTAATGCCCATTTGGTCAATAGCTGATGGAACTCACCAGCGCCATGGGAATTTTATTCAATGTTCTGTGTTCAGGCTCAAGTACGATTCTTTGTGCAGACATTGTATTTACACAGCAAAAATGCCACTTAGAGTGAGCTTGCCCGGAGGGTTTGCAAAGTCTACAATAAGCGCATAGTCTGTCTTATTCAAATTTGCTCAGTCCACTAGCCAATCATCCCGATGATTAGATTCCTATTTGTAGAAGATTTTCTTTTTTCATGGCAGATTTACTTTGACTATCCTTCCCATTTGGGGTGGGTGGGGAGGGCTTGGGGTCATTAGATTTAGTCAAAGCCAAAATCAAACATTCTGAAAACCTACAGGCTGACTGTCTCCACTGTCAAAGTGACATAGGCAGTATAGTAATAAAAGCCCCAGTATGGGTGTCTGAGTAGTAAATGCTACAAACACTGTCAGCATGCCTCACATTTCTCTGGAGGGGATGGCAGCCTAAATGGGCATTTTTAAGGACAGCAAAATGCAATTTTTTTTTCTGACCAGCCAAAAAAAGGAAAAAAAAGTCTCTGGAAAAAAATGGTGTGTCCACAAAAGCAACTTCAACAGTTAGTATTTTGCCAGGAGCAAACTATTGTGTGATGTGGGGGTAATATCCAGAGGACACACAGGGGTGATTTCAGACCTAAAAGAATCAAGTGTGTGAACTAAGTCTCAGTAATGGCCATTTTTTAAAAAAATGGAAGGCGTTTTGCATTTACTATATATCTTTAGATATTTTAAATCTATTATATACTGTTTAACATACAATATATTAAGTATGTGCATCAGTTTACATATTAAAAAGAAGCAACACATGTTGTTTATATACACAATTAATTAAACTTGGCTAATTCTAAGCCCAATTAATACACATATCTTTTAAATAAGTTTCTTCCACTGGATTTATATGAATTTTTTTCCTCTTAAAAGTCAGAGATAGGAAATTTTATATGAATAAACAAAAACACGGAATAGCTATTCATTCTTTCTTGGCTTCAAAATTAAAGGACTAATGTTATTTTACGTTTACAGTATTATTAGTTCACTACTTTCTTCAAAGAAGTATTTTTAAAAGACCACCCAGAAGTTTCAACTAATTGAGGAAGCAATCTTTACTTTCTTAAAAAGAAAGGGTGCATGGGGCACATTCCTGGCACCAGGACTCTGTCATAGCTGTTTGGGCTGGATATAATGGAAAGACAATCTTCAATTTTTGTTCCTAAAACACCCAAAGCAAGAAAATAATTAAAAATCCCTGATACCTTTTTCAGAGAGATTGTTTCATAATTTGAGGTTTAGAAATGCCAGGAAAAAAAAGTGAGCCACCCAAGGAGATCATAAAAGCCAAAGGCACAGATGTAGAAACAGGTTTTAGGCATGTGATGAGCTTCAGAGTTTAGGGAAAGTGTAGGAAGGTATTCAAAGTGAAGGACTTAGGCCATGGAATTCTCATTAGCTGTTTGGTCATGGAAGAAACATCTATAAATGGGGACTAAAGTTTTTATAAAAAATGTTTGAGGAGTACATTGAACCTAGAATAAGGAAAATGTTGGGCAATTTATATTTAGAGCTAAGTAAATGCTATTTTAATATGTACCATTGCAACATTTTAAGGTTTATTAATGTGTTTTTTAATAAAGAGTAACATCTCTTTCTTTTCAAAACAGGTTTTCCATTTTTTCTCCTAAATTATGATATTTGTGTGCCTATGATTTTATCCTGAGGGGGAGAAATATCTGATATAATTTGGATGTTAATAAAGAAGTTAAAAACTATAT
>VMDR010008637.1:0-35995 GCA_007922815.1 Macrotus californicus | reverse complement strand
ATTTGCAAAGCCCAGAAGATAGAGAACCTTCTAGAAATCCTACATGCTTTCCAACCACCTGAATATAAATAAATGACTTCTATATTCCAAGAGATGCTTGTGAAATGTATGAAATTATAGTAAATACAGAACAGTTTCTATAAACTCTACACCAAAAGAATTTAAAAGTTATTTAAGTGCTGGTGAGTGAGGTGTCACAATAGTCTTTTCAGAAATATACATCATTCTAAGTATAGAGTTTGCTGAAAAATTATGTATATTTTATGGTAGATTTCTTTGGTATTTTCATCTTTGGACTTTAGAGTTTAAATATATTGCTATGTTTTAAGTCAAAGGATTTTGAGCATAAAATAATAATAATTTTGATTCAGTCTTTGGAGTAGTCATCTCATTTTCACTGAAAAAGCAAAAACCCATATAATAAATTCTTACGTGTAATAAATAGCTCCCTATGAGCCCCAAGTCACAGCTGTGGCCAGCCTGTGGGGTCCCTAATCCTGCACCAGGAGCTCTGACACTAGGGCCAGCACTTTGTGCTTCTTGAAAGCAGGGGTTTGCATGACAGTCCTTTTGCAGATTGAAAATTTGGAAGTACGTACTCTGGAAGTAACTACTTTTTAGCATTAGCAGATATCAGATTAAAGAAATTAAGTCTTAATGTTTTCATGTACATCTGGGTCAGAGTAATCAACATAATGTTCTATTCTATCAGTATATTTATCATCATGAAATGAGCTCGAAATTACTTTGGGGTAAAGGTGGCCAGGACAGCAAGAGAGTTCAGTGAAGCCATGCCATCGATACTTGTCACACTATAATCACCTGGGAGCAGCATGTGGCCTGGCAAGATGCCACACTAGCTCTCTGCATTGGTGCACGACAGCAGGAATTGATGTCTAAGTAAAGATTTCTGAAGGCCCCGAATGAGCCATTGATGGGCATGATCCTTCTAAGTGACTTTTTCACACACAGAACCCCTAGTCATGATAACTAATATTGTTTCCAGTGAGCCAGAGGGCACGCTAAATCACTCACCTACATGACCCTACATTTCACATCAGTCCTGGGGATGTACCGCTGTGTCCTCCGTGTTACACAGGAGGAACCACAGTCTGCAGAGATCGCTGAGGTCTCCCTGCTGGGAAGTGCAGGGCCCAGGCTGCAGTCCAGGTCTGTCCCTCCCAAGGCTGAACAACCCAAGCCAGGACATTTGAATTCTGACATCATACCCTGCCTAGGCTATTATTATTATTATTATTATTATTATTATTATTATTATTTTAACTTGGCCT
The DNA here is from genome assembly GCA_007922815.1 of Macrotus californicus. Classification (NCBI taxonomy): domain Eukaryota; kingdom Metazoa; phylum Chordata; class Mammalia; order Chiroptera; family Phyllostomidae; genus Macrotus; species Macrotus californicus. The sequence continues at coordinate 34,703 of VMDR010008637.1, read as the reverse complement.
TAGAGAAGCCATCTAATTTCTGTGAAATGAATTTCCATCCCTATATCAAGGGAAATAATAATACTGAGCCACCCTGAAAAAATACCTAAGAGTAACTTCTCTCCCTTTCCCTCCAGTGGTGGCCCTTATTGGGCTATGTTTTGGGTAAAAAGATTACCCAAATCAAGTCAAGAACCAACCGAGACTCGGGTCCACTTAAAGGTATTTAGGTGAGTCTTCTTGGATACAGAGCTTCTGAATCTCATGTCGGGGCCCAGCCACACAACCCTTTAGCTTGTGATCTGTTAGACACAGATCCATTTCAATGAAAAAGACCAACTTCTCAATCTCTTCCAGATCGGCTGGTCGGTTTCCTCACGAAGAAGCAGGATACAATGGCTCCACTACTTCATCTCCCCAGTCTCAGGGCCTTTCAGTCCCTCTAAGCTCACCTCTCTTGGGTGAGGCTTAAAATGATCCCCAAATCATGTTATAAAGTGTTAAACTTTACAACACGTTCAAGGTTGGGTTTCAGCCAAAAGGACTGCTATCCAACTATACAATAAATATTATTAATAGAAAGCTAAAAGGAGGTTTATAGAAAAGGCAACACACCAAGCTATTTGTGATATAAGGCCAGCAATTTTACAAACTCATTCTTGCCTAAGATTTCTAAAACTCATGTACCACAATTCTGTGAAAGAGCTGAATTACCATCAACTACTTTGGTGCATCAGAGCCATTAACTTTGGAAATGGCTTTAATCTAAAGATGGAAGAGCTATGTTTACCTGCTGCTCTAGGCTGACCCACAAAAGCCAGTCACAAAATAGAGGTGATGGCCTCCACTTCCTATCCATTTAGGCTGTCGGACATACGCAGGGAGTTCTGGGATGCTCTGGTAGCTGCTCCTGACCTCCAATACACAGTGCATAGTTCCCATCTGATACTTATAAAGAGGGGGACCTCCTACAGCATTTCTCAGTGGGAGTCCCAAGACAAGTCCTTTTCTGAGATAAGCCAAAAAGGATACATTTACACATCCAGCAACATTTAAATAAATATGCTATTTATCATTCTCATCTTGTTACGTTCAGATTAATTTTAAGATTCTTTTCTAAAACCACTATCCCCCACAGGTAAAAGACAAGTCATTGAAGACCAGCCATGAAAATCTGACCTCTGATGGAGGTTTACAGAGATGACTGACTCACTCACTTACAGAATCACTTTTCCTCTGGCTGAGAATATACCAGCTGACCCAGGCCATGAGGGCTCTGTGTCTACAGGTCACCCACCCACCATAACCTTCACTGAGAGCTTCCCAATGTGGGTCTATGAAAGAACTAATAGACATATATTTAATAAATTATAAACCCAGAGATACCAGTGAAAGGCTTCAAAGAAACCAGGGCAAGTCTGATGAAAACCAAGAGGCCAGATAGGAAGAAATCACTTAACAGCAAGATTCAGAGTTTGTTATACACTTGAAAGGTATGTCATAAGCTGCCCACCATGGGACTGGGGTGGAGAGTCCCTTCCTTAAATCCTCTTTAGTACTTGTGACTTTTCATCTCCAGCAGCTGCTATTTCCACAGTAACAGAAACAAGCAAACAAACAAAAATACACAGCAAAGTTTCAAAAGCATAAGCTCTGGTTTGGTTCATTTTATATAGAGTTGCATGTCTTCCAGGTGAGGATATAAAGTTGCGAAGTCTGAAGAATAAACCATAGTGTAACATACAAATTTGAAATGTAAAAGCTATTAAGGCTCAAGAGGAAAGTTTTCGTATTAATCCCCTCCCCGTCCCCTAAAAAATAAAATCTCAAAAAGGAAAACATCAGGGCATGACATTCAGGCCTTCTCTGGGAGAGGTGCTCCTCTCTAAGTTTCTGCACTGTGAGCAAAGCAGAAAGGTGGGCAGTCAGAAAGCGGGCCGTGGGCACTCAGGTTAAGTCCAAGTCTGAGAGGTCCAGGGAGCCCCGAAGGCACCTGGGCTACAGGAGAAAGGCTGATTTTACTCGGCGTAGCCCTGAAGGCCTAAACTTTGGGTGGCTGGGTCCACGACAAAGGCCCAGGGGAGCAGAACCTAGTCAGTACCAAGGCTGGATCCTGAGCGAGACTCTTCAGTGACCAGGGCCCAGTTGAAGACTAATATGGAACAAAATTTCGGTAGATCTTGCTCTGAATTTTAAATTAGATTCTTTATTATCTATGCTTAGATGCTTTAATAAATATTATGTCACATCTCTGAATGAAAAAGTAATTTCTTTTTAAAAAAATTAATCCAATTCTAGGAAGACTAGCTGCTGGAACAACAGGATCATAATTCTGGCACTATCAATCACCTTGTTTTGTTTTGTTTTGTTTTGTTTTGTTTTAAACTTGATTTCAGGAATACAAATGAATATGAAATGCATATACAGACTTAGCAGTGCTGGTCTCAAAAGCTTAACATAGTGGCAAGTGGCAAGCATCTTGGAGGTCAATGAGAACTTTGTAACATGCCCTTGCATATTTCTAGCCTCTGCTATTCCACCAGGCAAATGAAAGTGCTTCCTGTTCTCAAGGACAATTGGGTCATTGCTGCTAGATCGTATAACTAAAGATCAATCAACAGGGAGCATTCACGGAGCCAAACATTTTCTAACCTGATGATTTTCATGAACTATTTCAAAGGTTGACTCAATACATGTAAATTTTTTTTAATCTCATTGGACATGATAAATGTTACCATTTACTGTGTTAAACTGTGAGAATGTTCAGTAGGACACAAAGCAAAGATCAAGGCCTGGGAAATTTTGTTACTTGTGAGTTTATCCTTGGGAAAGAAGCTGGGCCATGTCTCTCATTCTGCTTATCACCTTGGTAGGTCCTCAGAGTTTCTAAAACGGTGTGGCTCTGTTCAGCAGCTCCATAAGACACCCAGGCTACCTCGCTAATGAATGCTCAGGCCACTAAAGGGCAGGCCAGCCTTCTAACTGAGAATGTTCACACTCAGGGAACCAGCTGTTGCTTACAGTAGAGCTCACTAATCTTCGGTCCTTGGGCGGATGGCATTGTGCACTTAATTATTACGGAGAGATGGGTCCATTAAAGGCAGAACTAATTCTGCCCATCTGGCCTCTACCCTGTGAGCCCCTTCATGCACCTCTGCTGCACACTGCAAAGTGAAGCCTCATGGACCCATCTCCGCTTCAAGGGGAAGATCTAATAAATTAGCATTGGAAGAGGAGGAAAACGCAGATAATATTAAAATACACTGAATGTGAGGTTCCAGCTGAGTCACTCTACATTATTTTCCACCCCAAGGGTAAAATTTTCCATGACTACAGTTTAGAAAACCAGATGTATTACATTTTTTGCCTTTTCCAGAGCATTTGGACACTTGTGTGAGAAACACCCAACACATGATCTTAGTGCAGCAGGTTTCTGACTATGTGGAAATCGAGGAATACTATTTGAGTTAATTTCAGATACTTTACAGTATTGACTGCCAACATCTCTTAAAAAATAAATAATTAGAATAGCCACAGTGCTGTGCTGTAGGGAAGAGAGACAAACTTGTAAACCCTGGGGCAGGTTCTGTCTACCAGAGGCCGCCGCTGGGCAGAGACCCTGGGGGAGGCTGCCACCACCACATCTGACCAGGAGGCAAAGCCTTCAATCGAGGACTTGGGGGATAAGAAGTATGAAGCGTACTTTAAACTCAGTCATTGGACAGGAGAGCAGTGAGATTCACTTCAAAGAGAAAATGACGACACACTCAAGAAAATTGAAGAATCATACCGTCAAAGACAGGGAATTAAATGAATTGACTTAGGTTTCTCTTTGAAGGTCCCAGAGAGTTGCTGATAATCACACTCCAAAAGAACTGGGAACGGAGGAAGAAGACGTGATTGAAGTTTATCAGGAACAAACAGGAGTTGTTCAATGGTTTAGATATTCTTTTTATTTTTTTCTTTTCCCTCAATACTTTTTTACTTGTAAAAATAGTTCTTCTGTAATATGGTGTTCAAAATGGAACTGAAAACTGGCACCCCATTTCTTTAAAACATCTGGCAATTAGAATTCCACTGATTCATTATTGTTTGTTTTCACTGTTCTGATTTTTGGTAATCAAACGTCAGCCACCTTCACATTGCCCTCTCCTTTTGAAATACTACACGTGTGCACAGAGAGGCCACCTTTTTCAGGACGGTGCACCTTCAGGCTTGTGACAAATAAGGCTGACCAAGGCAAGGGCTCATAATAACTTTCTAATTGTCCCTGCAATTCTAGCACGTGACTGCTTCACTCCTAGACTGTGACTTTCAGTGGGAGGTGCAGGTTTCCCAGAGAACCTAACTTATAGCTACTTTTAAAACCTGAGGGCCTGAAACAAAAGATGAGGAATATCAGGCTGGAGTCAGGACCAAAGATAAAGGGAGGGCCAGGACAAACACCAATGACGGCTTCAATAAAGAAAAAGCATTTTAAGAGTAAAAAATCCTGTCAGAAGGTTCCAGAAAAGTTCTAATTTTTATTAGCAGTTAATAAGTTATTTATGTTGAAGTAGGTGCAACAGAACACTGCTCTTTTTAATTTGATTTGTACTTTTTGGCCTAGGATATGGATTTTAAATGGACATCGTATCAGCTTCATTAAAATAAAATATTTGTAAAAAAAACTGGCAGAGCCTGATGCACCTCTCCACACCGTGGCCCTCTCCTTTCTTGGAGAGTGAAGGAAAGCTTTATTCCCTGCACCTTCTTCTCTTTGTGAATTCTGTCACAGCCCGTGTCACCAACCACCCTAACATTCATCCTGTGTGTATCCTGTATAATAAAACTATAATCTTAAGTAAAAAGAAAAAACCTGGCAGATTTTAAAGGATTATTTTGCAAACCAGCATTTTATTTTCCAAGTCATTGTTGGAAAACTCATTCCATGAGCTAAATTCTCCCCGTGGACTCTGGCATTATGACGAACTTCCTAATGACATAATTAAAAGTCCTTTGAAAATTCCTTTTTCTTGAGTCATATGAGTCAGTGAGAATGAAGGGTGGATGGGGCTGCATAGAAAACAGCTCTTCAGTGTGACCACTTACAGCTGCTTGTCAGCATGAAAGACTTCTCCATTCTATCTTGGTCAAAACAAAAATGCACTTGACATGGTAGCAAACTGGTTCTGAATTATCAAAAATGTTTGCTATTTAGTAAGCTAGCAAATGATGCACATATTTTGTTTTTCATGTGCTCGGCAATATAAATAAAATTAAATCTGAGCCTTTTTTACCTTTGAATGAGGCATTCCACGTTTGAGAAAACATCTTGTATTACTGCATACATTTTGGGGACACAGATATCCAATAGTTTCCATTTTGGGGGATTAAAGATTTTTCTTTTTCCTGTTTCAAACATTTTTTTACACTTTTTGATATATAGTACTAGATCTTCTTACCAGAAAATTAATTTTGAATTTTGAAGTCTTTATTCAAACTACTTTTTAAAAAATATTTTATTTATTTTTAGAGAGAAGGGAAGGGAGGGAGAAAGAGATGGAAAGAAACATCAATCGGTTGCCTCTCGTGCGCCCCCAACTGGGGACCTGGCCCACAACCCAGGCATGTGCCCTGACTGGGAATCAAACCAGTGACGTTTTGGTTTGCAGGCTGGCGCTCAGTCCACTGAGCCACACCAGCCAGGGCTCAGATGACTTTTAAATGAGTGGTTTATTGTTAGCGTTTTTTATAGCATGTTTTTTCTTTACCCTTTTATTTCTTTTTCATATATATATATATGAAAAAGAAAATTTATATGAAAATTTTATATATATATAAAATTTCCAACCCAGAATATCGCCCTGTCATTCGTGAAAAATGTTCTGGCACCAAAACTAATGGCAAATGTTCAGGGTAATAGAAAATTAGAGCGAAGAGCCATTCAGCTTCAGTCTTTACATACCATGAATAAATCATTAAAACACCACATAGAGAAGTTTACATGGTGATTGTTCACCCTTCAGTACTGTGAACTTTTAACACTGTTGCCTTCACAGTGAACCAGAGTAAAAATATCCATGTACTGTTACTGTTATGTGCTGATTTTTTTTCTGATGGTAACATTCTATCCTTACAACACTACTGCAGCCACATTGGCTTTCCATCTCGGCTTTATAGGTAATGAAGGTAATAGAGTACCATCTTTACTGCTGTAATGTGTTCAGCATTATATGCTAATAGAATCTAGTTTGTTTCAGGTGAAAAGTATTCTTTGTTTCCATTTTGAATGTGTTTGGATTAAACAAACAAACTATTAATGTCTACAGAAAAAAAACCCCAGCTCTTCAGCTATGAACATCTGATTTATATGTGGAGAGAAAGCAGGGAGTAAGGGGAAAACACTCGATTTCCCCCAGGCCTGTGCTCAGACATCACCACTTTTCCTCATCTGGATCTGAGCCGAAGTGCTGATGACACCCTTTCCCACTGACCCTCTGAGGCTCTGGGCTGAGGGAGGGGCTGCAGCTGTGGAGCCCTGTGCAGAGGGAATGCCCAAATATGTTTGTGGTAGAGCGCCTGCAGCCACGCCCGCCCTCCCAGAGTGACTGCTGTACCTTGGGTCCACCAGCTCTGCCCCCCACCCCAGAGCCAGGGTCGGGGGCTTGGGGCTCAGCTCTGCCCTGTGGAACCCTCAGAGAAGCAACGCAGAGTCTAAAAGACTCAGAACTGGAAGGCTGGGGATGAGTAAGCTTTAGCACTGGGTGCCTCTGAGGGTCTCAGCACTCCAAACCCACCATGGCTGCTGTTTTGTATAAAACTGCAAAAAATTTGCGTGGTATCAGTAGTATTTTTTGGCTTATGAAGCAAAGTCTATCTGCTTAATAATTAATAAATGTGGCCTTTGGCTACACTAATAATTATGTAATATTTACACTGAAATCCCACCTCTTTTTAATACTTTAATTTTTTTAAGCATCATCAAATATTTTTATTTGAGGCATTATGTTTCAAGTGGCCCCAAAAGAACCTGAAACACTTTATACATGTTTGGGGTTGGTTTTTAAAAAATATTTGTTCTTTTCTCCTTACGCATCATGTTACCAAATTAGTGACCTTGCCAAGTGCCCATTCGGCTGAACAAGTAACAAAGAGGCCCTGTACTTTCTTTTCCTGCCATGAGGAGAACAGCTCTCAGTACTCTCTCCTCCCTGGAAGAACGGTCAACCTTTATAAGGCCTCAGACCATCCTACAGAGCGCTTTTTTTCCTTTCTGTGGCATGTTTGCTGGCCTTGAGGGGACACAGTTGATCTGATCTTACTATGGTTCTTACTTACACGTGGAAGCCAAATGAACTAATGGGCTGGCATTACAGCAAAAGCCTTAATGAAGTAATTTCTAGCAAAAATACAGCAACAGGAAACCCCAAGCAGCCAGAGAAGTTTTCTGCTCTCCCGAACACAGCCCCTCCATGACAAAAGATGGCACAAACCTCGATTAGAATCTTCTCTCCTAGGTGTGGGTAGAAGGGGGGCTGGGACCTCACACCTACCTGCCTGTGGAGCTGTCCCCCATCTGCGGGCTGCAGTTGGGACCCGTGGTCACCAATCCGCATGGGGGAGACTAGAGAACACTCCTCTCCTGAAGAGCCACAGCCTGGACCGTCGTCCTCCCGGTCTGGGGTGTCCCCCGGTAGGTCCCCCTGGACTCCAAGCTCACTGAGCCTGGGGTGGAGCTCTGGGTGCTCGCTCTGAAAACAGCAGGAGATGGTGATCACAGCTTTACCCAAATCCTTCTGCTGTGCAGTCTGATTTTTACAGTTTGAGGATAATTATCAACCCTTCACTTCTCAGTCCTTTCCCCTAATATGCTCATTTTGGCCATTTCACTCATTGGCCACTTTTTCCATTTAAATAGTATACAGTGAGAAAATACAGTTTACTAGAAAAGATTAGAAATCTTAACTATCTATAAATTATTATTGCTTATAGTTACAGTTTTATAAATTAGAGGAGGAACTCCAAAGTATTGATCAACATGAAAATTTACAACTATTTCTAGGTTTTGATTAATGTTGGTTTTCTAAGTCATGGATATTTGGAAGCAGGTTGAATTAATTTTTGAAGACTTTCTTCACCTGAGAGCAAGGACAGGAAGGAGCCTGCAGAGGTTGCAGTCACTCTGACTTAATCAATAAAATCCATCTGAGAACAAATAACTCTGTTCTGGTTCTGTTCTGCATCCAGGAACTGAGGCATGTTCTCTTTCGTAGGAGAACATACAAAAATTTCAGAGGCGGCAAGAAAGTGACCTGTCTGGAGCTTAGAAGAGACCCTTATAAAACTGCACCGGCAGAATGGGCTCTAGCAGATAAGAACAAAATCTGAAATGGAAGGAGAGGAGCACTTAGAACAAAGTTTTACCAACCTGCAAGGCAGAGGGAGACGGTCAGGGATCTCACGCTAATGAATTCATAAGTCAGCAACAAGAGAGATGGCAGCAAAACCGCTGCAGAACAGGGCATTGTAGACCCATACACTCTTAAAACAAGGCCTGAGGACAGCAGAGAGCCCTTGGTCTGGTATCTAACTGGACAACCCACCGCATTTCCATCGCCTGGGTGGATGTGACAAAATAATCTGAACTAACAGAACATGACATTGTACGCAGAGGAAAGGGGATGGCAGTGTCTGGAGGTCAACAACAAAACTGACGCAAATAAAATGAACTCTCCGAGAGGAGTTACCTCAGTGAAATCCTCTCCTTCCTCCGCCATCTGTTTCCCTTGTCGCCAGTGCTTCAGCAGCCACCTGAGTTTCACGTAAAAAAGGAAAATGTTCTGCTTCAAGGACCGGAGCTCCTGCTGCATCAGATTCCTCTCGTCACTCCAGGTTCGCTCATGGAGGGTATTCTGCAAAGCCAGGCTGCGCATTTCCAGTTCTTTCCACCTCAAGGCGTAGAGGTGCCCCTCCTCCATCTTGAACGGAAGAGAAGACAGCGTGACAAGCAGCCACCAGAATTTGCCACCCAAGCCAAACCAAGAGTCTTTGCAAACTGCCATTCAGTCCATATCATTTTGCATACAGTCCATGAAACACAGAAACCACCGAAAGTTTAGTCAAGTCCTTGAGATGTTCACCATCTATAAGACCTTATGAGTTTTTTGATTCAGAAGAAAGTGCTACTTCAAGGTAAGGTATTATAATCATTTATCAAAGTCAAGCCTCTCATGGTGTTTTCAGATGTTTCTAAACGCCTTCCGGAAAATTATTCCTTGCATGTGTGGCTACAGCTGACTTAAATGCAGAATCCACTTGCCCTCTGAACCCGGGCTTGTACACAAAAACACACCATAGTTGTAATGAGGGAAGACGTATTTAGAAATCCTTCCCCTTGACTTCCTGGGCCCCCCGTTCCCCGCAGCCCCTGACGGAAAGAGAACAGCAAGCTGGAGAAGTGGCCGGCAGAGAGCCTGACAGCGAGAGCTGGGGCCGGCAGCACTCTTCTGGCGCGTGCAAGTCCTGCACTGCACACGGGGGCAGCACACAGGAAGGCGAGTCCGGACCCTCCATCCCCTGCCATGCTTCAGATTTCATGTTCCTATTACATGTGGTTAAATCTTACGAAAACAAAAGCAGTGCTGAAAAAGAAATGTTTATCCATCTCTACATTAAATTCCTGCTTTTTCAACAAAGGTCTAAGCAAAGTGGTATAAAAAATCTTAATTTACAGACAAGGGCACAAAAATATTATCTATAGTAGCTAAAGTGGGATGGAGAAAGAATTAGATTGCCAGCATTATCATTATCAGCTGTCCTGTCCTAATTTAACACACCCCTTTGGGCCAAACACCAAGGCAGCGGGTTTTGTTTTGTTTTCCTAAAGTACTACATTACTGCTCAGACACCACAGAAATATGGCTAACACCGCCTGAGGGCGATGAACAGGACTGATGTGCTAAAGGCCAGTGAAGAGCGAGAGGCCGCTCTGGGAAGGTCCCTGGGTCTGTGCAATGACTTGGGTGTCATTGTCCTAATACCAGAATTTACTTGCACTTCTAGCTGATTTAATTCAGCACCTCAGCCGCCCTCGGAGTCCCACCACTGGTTCTCTCCCCAGTCTGGACACAAGAATGGCACAGAGTGGGTAAGGTGGGCAGCCTAGTGCACTGGAAATCCAGTGTTCCCAACTTACTGCATGTTATCGTAGGCCATCAGCTAACTGCCTCTGGTCAAGTTTCAGCTTCCTCAGCTGCAAAATGATTGAACTAATAGGGAACACTATGCAGAGCGCCCGGCTCGTGGCAAGTTCTCCAGGGGTGCTAGATTACAGGTGGAGACGCAGCACTGTGGGGTTGCGACCTTTCACCTGCAACCCCTGGAAATGCTCCTTCCCGACTTGCTCTCTCTGACCTCTCCTCCATCCTGCTGCCACCGCCCACTCCAGAACTCCAAGCACTTCCCAAGGCTCAGAGCCAGTCCTCTGTCAGGCACTGTGTTAGAGGACACCTTCCCTTCCCTTCTGAACAAGTCTGGATGACATTTCACCACCTCAGATCAAGGTCTGGGAGCTTCTTCCACACACCCCCTTATCCTGAATAGGAGTACTAGAAACACCAGGGCCCCTGACATTTGGCTATCAGCATCACTGGGATAAGCTCATTTTTAAACATGATTTTTGGTGTAATGAAAAAAAAATAGTTAACTACTTAGGAATTTATCTTTTGGGTAACATGAAATTATTTTCCTTTTGTAATAACATGTGAAACATAAGCTATAAATGAAATGTTTAAAAGGGGAGTGCCTCTGGTGGTAAAGACTGGCAGAGCAGTTTTAGATGCTGGCATTCACCTTTGTTCTCCCCAGGCTGCAAGGTGCAGAAGGTGCTCCCTTAGGTCTGACCTATTTAGATGACCATGGCCACGGACAACGATGGGGCTTATGTGTTAAGTTCTAGGATACCCTACTTTGCACAGGATGTGCATTTTAGAGCGTTGTGGTACCCTGGTTAAGAGCAACTGATTTTTTTTAAAATACAAGTATCTTCCCCAATAAATTCAATAAAAAATAAATAAATAAAAATACAAGTATCTTTTGAGAACAAATACAATGGGGAAAAGGCAGCAAGGGCGATTCTGAGCCTGAATATCTGTTCCCGACCTAATTAGGTTTGAGGTGGCAGGAACTGGACAGTCCTCAGGGAGGCCCCTGGGGCAATGAGTGACTGTGTCTGCTAATCCCTCCTACTAGGCACGCTGGGAAAAGATTTAATGGAGAAAGGATAATTAGCCAGTAGCAATTTGTTCTAAAATAGCTAGAAGAGCTAATAAGGCCACAGCTCAATTAATGAAAGTTTTTGAAGACAACAATTTAGGGTGACCTCTCCTCCACTGCCTGCTGCCCTGCTCCAAGACCCCGAGCACTTCCCAAGGCTCAGAGCCGGTCCTCCACCCTGAGGTATGTTAGGGGACACCTCGACGAAAGTTGTCAGACACACATTCATGTCCAATTGCATGTAGGACCCTTATTTTATTTTACTTTGCTGGTTTTGGCTGCAGAAAAGTTTAGATTAGATATTAAGAACTTCCTGAGGCCACACTGTAAATATTGAAAAGTGTGTTTTAAAACAGAAAAGTAGACATTTATCTTTATATGGTGTCCGAGGTGGTGCTCGACTGGATGACTTTTCCATATGCCCTCCAGCCCCGTACGTCCAGAGTCTGCGCACAGCAGACAGGGTTCCTTTAAAGCATATCTGCCACCTCTGTCAAGGGGCTCTGCAGTCGGAGATGCGGTGGTGCTGAAATCTACGTTACATATTTATTTACCTTTCGGATCTTGTTTGTAAATCTCTCTGTCTCCTCTTGATGCAGTCTGGTCGCCTGTGCAAGCTGACCCTGTAGCTCCTCTAGCGATACACTCTGTTCAGGTAAAACAGGGGGGCCCCTGAGCTGATCAGTGGGATAAAGGAAGGGGTTTAGTGGACGCGAGAACTCTGCCTGAAGTGAAGACACGGGACAGACATCCGCACAAGCCAGGGACACACAACGAGCGACACAGCATGTGTGGGCGCTGCAGCAGTGGAGTGACTCTGGGGCAACTCCCCTGAGATTCTTGCCCTGTGACCTTGTGCTACCCGGGAAGGACAGCTCCACCTGCCCTTCATCTCTCACCTAGACCAGGTAGGTGAGTGGTGCCTATCACCTGACCACCACAGTCACCACAAACCAGGCTGAGAAGGGAGCCAGGGTACACCAGAGGAGTCTTTGCTACCACGGCAGCTTCTAGAGCATTTTATAAAATGCTGGGGGCAATCAGAGCTGGTGACTATGACAGAGTGAAGCATGACCACCGCACACAGTCAGCTTCTTAGATTCAATGCCCAAGTTCATACATGTTTAAGTTGCATAATTAATTTGTTTGTATGCTTTCTTATTAGAGGTTTTCCTGCCTGCCTTTTCTCCTGGCAGTCCCATCCTGGATGCTCAGAGTAGCCGGGGTTGGGGCTCCTTCAATGAAAAGACACATCGTTTCGGGCCTCTCCAGTGCACACAGTCCATGCCTAAGAGGAATCACAGAGACCCACTTGTTATATTTTAGGCTAAAAATTTTAGGTTAAAAATAGTGAAAGGAATCTTTTAAAACTCTTTTATTGGTGAAGTCTGTCCTCTCATGTCTTTTATGTCCAAATGGCAATGACAGAAGAGTTAGACTACTACTTTTGAAATGCATTTTTTAGAGATAGAAACACTGTTATATTAAAAATCTTAAGACATCATTAAAATTGAAGCCTAAGATTTTGCCTACTGGCTTACGCCACCTGAAGACGGGTGATTTATAAAGCTAGGAATTAGAGTGGATTGTTGTAATAAAAACTGGTATCACTTCACTAGTTCATTCTGATTACCTTTAACCAATCTGTTATTACTCACTGAGGATATTGTTTGCTCTTCCTAATCGGATGTCACCTGAGTTGTCATGATTGAAAACCATACAGAAATACAGAAAATACAAGGGTGGGTCACTTCCCTATGCCCACGGGATGGCCAAATGAGAGTTTGGTCCATCCTACGAAAAGGATCTAGTCAGAGAAGGTCAGAGATGCTGGGGGCTCCCAACTTTGGGACAACATTTTTAAAAAATTTAAGCTCACCCTACTTTCAAGAAACTCAAGAACTACTGAGAACATTAATGCTTCTGTGATTTGCTAGTTATTAAGGATTATCAGTATAGTCTTTTATGTTCACTAGGCAGGGTTTCAGGCTGTCTTTGAAGAAAGCACTTCTCTCTACACATTGAGTTTACTCCAAAGACGAGTTTCTCATTTCTAAACGTTCAATCTTATTATTTTTTAGTATGTGTGCTTCTTTACGACAACTTACTCTTTTCTCTTGTGTGCTTGCCTTTTCTAGTTTTGAACATATATATTTTCTAGTCTCTTTTTTATAATCCTAGCATCTGAAGATCTTAGCATTGAATCCTGCCGTTGGACATTGGCTGGCTCCTCCACCAGGTGCGTGTTTTTGGCTTGGATGTCAGCAGTTTTGCATTGTGAGGTCATCTTCAATAGGGAGTTAGTTATGATCTCATGTGACCTAGGCTAAGAATGTGCCTCCAAATGGGCTCTGTGTTTGCAAAAGCCAGCAACAGAATCTTTGGGGATCCCTGGACCTCCAGGTGACGCCAATTCAAAGCCTGATCCTGGCGAGGCTGGCTGTCCTTGCAGTTACTTGGGGCAGACTCCACACTGGTGGACAAGCTCCCCTAGGGCCTCCTCCTCCCAGGAGGAAGATGTTTCTCCAGTTTGGCCTTTCACAATGTGCAGCACTTAGAGGATCCTGGTTCATTTTTTAAGTGTATTTTATTAATTATGATATTACAGTTATCCCAATTTTTCTCCCTTTGCCCCCCTCCACACGGTAACCCCAATTCCCTCTGGCAATCACCGCCCCCCCTTAGTTCATGTCCACGGGTCATGCATATAAGTTCTTTGGCTACTCCATTTCTTATACTGTTCTTAACATTCCCCCCTGCCTATTCTGTACCTACCAATTTGTACTTCTTAATCCCTATACCTTTTACCCCATTTTCTCTCTTCCCCCTCCCAACTGATAACCATCTAAATGATCTCCATATCTATAATTTTGTTTCTATTCTACTTGTTAGCTAGTTTGTTTTTTAAATTGTTGATAGTTGTGAATATATTGCCATTTTAATGTTCATAGTTTTGGTCTTTTCTTAAATAAGCTCCTTTAACATTTCATATAATAATGGCTTGGTGATAACGAACTCCTTTAGCTTTACCTTGTCTGGGAAGCATTTTCTCTGCCCTTTGATTCTAAATAGCTTTGCTGGATAGAGTAATCTAGATTGAAGGTCCTTGCTTTTCATCACTTTGAATATTTCTTGCCAGTCCCTTCTTGCCTGTAAAATTTCTTATGAGAAATCAGCTGGCAGTCTTACAGGAACTCCTTTATAGGTAACTCTCTGCTTTTCTCTTGCTGCTTTTAAGATTCTCTCTTTAACCTTTGGCATTTTAATTATGTGTCTTGGTGTGGTCTTCTTTTGCATCCTTCTTGTTTGGGACTCTCTTTGCTTCCTGGACTTGTATGTCTATTTCCTTCACCAAATTAGGAAGTTTTCTTTTATTATTTTTTTCAAATAGATTTCGAATTTCTTGGTCTTCCTCGTCTCCTTCCAGCACCCCTATGATTCAAAGGTTGGTACATTTGAAATTGTCCCAGAGGCTCCTTACCCTATCCTTGTTTGGGGGGATTCTTTTTTCTTCTTGCTGTTCTGATTTTTTTTTTTTTGCTTATGTTCCAAATCATTGATTTGATTCTTGGCTTCATACACTCTGCTGTTGTTTCTCTGTAAATTTTTCTTTATTTCACTTAGTGTAATCTTTACTTCTGCCTAGGGCTTTTTATGTTGTTGAATAACCCAATGAGTTCCTTGAGCATCCTAATAACCAGTGTTTTGAACTTTGTATCTGATAGATTGCTTATCTCCATTTTATTTAGTTCTTTTTCTGGAGTTTTGGTCTGTTCTTTCTTTTGGTCCATTGCCTTGTCTCCTCATTTTGGCAGCCTCCCTGTGTTTGTTTCTATCTATTAGGCAGAGCTGCTTTGACTCTCTGTCTTGGCCTAATGTAGAAAAGTGCACCCGTAAGTTGGATGGGCGGAACCTTAGGCAATCACCAGAACAGGGCAACCCGTGTGAACCAGATTGATGGAGTCTCAGATATGGTGTTGCTGTTCTGTTGTTCTGTAGGGGGAGGGCTCAGGAAAGGGACAATAGCTGCCGCCTGGCCTCTGGAGTTTTGTCCAGGAGGAAATTATCCTCTGGCACTCACCTTGATGCCAGACACTTCAGTTTCTCCCCATATGCAACTAGTGCCCTTCAAGCTGCTGCACTGGTGCTGGAGCCTAGAGGGAGTGAGTCTGCATAAGTCCCAAGTCCGATGCGGACCCTTTAAGAGGAGATGCCTAGAATCCTGCAGTTTCTTCTGCCACCCCAACATCCACTGGTTTTTACAGCCAGAAGTTATGGGGACTTATCTTCCTGGCACTGGAACCCTGGGTTACAGGACCTGGTGTTGGGCAAAAACCTTTCGCTCCCGAGATATCCTTCCTGATTTCTGTCCAATATGTGAGGGTGTGGGACCACCTGTTGGATATCTCTGTGTCTCCACCCCTCCTACCTGTCTTGATGAATGTGACTTCTTTAATTACTTGGTTGTAGGACTTCATACAGCTTGATTTTCTGATGATTCTGGGTGATAGTTGTTTTGTAGTTTAGTTGTAATTTTTGCTGTGGTTATGCAAAGAGGCAAACCATGTTTACCCATGCCTCCATCTTGACTGGAAGTCCTGGTTCATTTCTTTCCCTGTCCATGTTGGGCCCAAGGCCCTGTCTCCTGTTCTCTTAGAGCTATTAAAATACAAGACTCAAGAGTACCAATTCTGGCAACTCTCTCCCCAACCTAACCATCTAAAGGCCACCAACTCTGCTCTGGTTTTCAATTCTAAAATCAATTTCAACTCTTGGAGATTTTTCTAATTTTATCAGGAATCCAGCTATATATTTTAAGGGACATTTTATACTTTATGTAGCACTTTCTTCAACAAATCTTTATTAAGCGCCTATTATGCTAGGCACTATACTGGGGATACAGCAGTAAGCAAAGCTGCCCCAAATCCCTGCCTTCATGGGGCTTCCCTTCTGGCACTTCAGTTGTTTTGCACAGGAGTGTTTTCAGGTTACCCCAGTCACTCAGTTACCTGTTACTCTACATTTCATGTTTATGTTTCAAATGTAAAAATCCTCCATGTTTGTAACACATTTGGTAGTAGCCCAAAACTCCATATTAGATGTAAAATGGGCATTCTAATAAAACTCAGCTTTTAAGAAAAGCAAAAATCTATTAATTTAGTTTGTATTTATTACACTAAACTATTCAGTTTGGTTTTACTCTTAATAAATAATTATATAAACCATTTTTAATGTTAAACAAACATATGTGTTTTGTACTTCAGGCATCGTTTGATTAAAAATCTGTCCCTCTGTCTGCACCACGCCTTTGAAGGATCAGAGGAAAGACTATTGACATTCTGTGGGGTTGCTCCTCTGGGGCCCCTGATTTACCTGCAGTGGCTCCCGTGGGGTCTGTGTATACTGGTCAACAACAAAACTTTTAGCCCCTCCTCA
Source organism: Macrotus californicus (assembly GCA_007922815.1). Lineage (NCBI taxonomy): Eukaryota > Metazoa > Chordata > Mammalia > Chiroptera > Phyllostomidae > Macrotus > Macrotus californicus. Next base: position 18,032 of record VMDR010008637.1, on the reverse strand, counting down.
TCTACTGGAAGTTTTACCTTCCTTTACTGTTCATTTTTGCTAACGGAATATTAAAACTATATACAGCTAAGTTCCCTTAGTCGGGACACCGTCACTCCAGTGTTACAAAAACAAAATGCAAACAGGCTACATACGGCCAACGTTTTTGTCCAGAATTATCCTACAGCCACACACAGTCACGTACATCTGAAGTTTTCACATAACACACAGATATCCTCCAGAAAACAAATACTTCCCTTCGTTACCAGGTTCCCAAAGATTTTAATCAAAAATCATCCCTTGACCAAATACCTAAGATTCTGATTATACATCAAACAAATTCATCTTGACATCTCTATGAAGGTAGTTTTTTGAAACATACCACCTGTCCCTGATTCTGAGGCTATGGAGACCTATTAATCTAACATCACAACCACCTTTCCTGGTCACATTCTGAAATCGCCCACCCAGGCTTTCCCCTCATGGCTGGGTCCCACACTGGCTTCCCCTGCTAATTTCCTGGACATCTTCAGAGAAAGGGGCTTATAAATTATATGCTTCCCACACTTAAGAAGAGAACTACATTATCTCATTCTACAAAAGAAAGGGATGCTTTTCATGATAGCCACTCTAACACCTCACAATGCTACTTATACATTGGGACTCCACTCAACTCCCTCACCATGACTTCATATTCTGGTGCGTTCTACTTTGTTCTGGCCAGTTTTGTTACTGCTTCTTTCAAAAGCGGTATATGATGTCAACACATGTGTGCACATACTTGGCATAGAACCACACACACATCATTCTATCACGGCTGGTATGTCACAGCTGAGGCATAAGTGTTCACAAATGCTCTGTGAGTTTCATCGATTAAAGGATAAAGGGGGAGCTAGGGAAGAGAATCCTTTGAGATTTCTGATGCAGAAACTCAATCCTCTGGGAACAGGCTTGGTTTCATTTATATCTGAAATCTGACCAGTGCCCTTCTTGGCTACTTCTCATTAAGAACTATTTTTAAGGTGCCCTGCACATTCCGAATCACATATTCTATACATTGCTCTCTCTAAATGTAAATCTCTCATGGGGGTAAGGTCAGGGAAGAATCTGGTGCAAGGTGTGAGAATCTTGCTAATATCTACTGAGATGAACAGGCACCAGGAATACTTTCCCTCTGAAATCATTTTTTTTTCTAAGCAGTTAATTTTTCTGTGTTTGCATTAATGGATCTGTTAGTGTTAGTGAATTCTGACTTCACATTTCTCTGCATGTGACTGTTTTAAGAAGGCCAGGTGAGGGGTATGCCACTCCCTTCCCGCACTTAGTAAATGTGCCATCTGCGAGGCAGGCCTTCTTCTTCACAGATTTGTTATTTACTAAAATGCTACAGTGTAAGAACATAGATTTTATTTTTCTCCTTTTTAGTTACTGCTGCTACTGGTACTATGAATATAAGTAGTAATTTAACCTGGCCAAAATATCTAAATTCTCCAAAATAAGAACTTTTCTTTCCTCCCTTTCCCCAAGTATGAAAATCTATATGGCAAAAAAATCATAGAAGATATTTCACAAATGGAACTTGAGAAATTGATCCTTTTTTAAAGCCTCAGCTGAAATTTAGAAAATTATTTATTATTTTAAGCCACTGATACTAGGTGTCCTATCAGGCCCCACTCCCTGCCCCAAGGAACTAAGGGCGAAGGGCTGGAAAAGGTTCACGTGCGGTAGTAGTTGGCTTCTGCAGACAATAGTGGTAATTTCAAGGGCAATGCAAGAGGGAGTAAAGAAATATGCTACCGGTACACACAGCTTTAGTCTCAGCCTCATTCTAGATGAAAGTGTCTTGTTTGCCTTTCCCCCAGTTACTGTGATGTCTTCCACAGGAGCAGCTTCTCAGGCAGGCTGCCAGGAACTTCACGGACCATTTCCATCATAGCCTCATAGGAAAGCAGTTATAAGCAATGAATTTGGGGGTGTTTTCATTAAAAGGCTTTTAGGAGTTCTCCCTAGAACTGTCCTCATACCATTCTTCAACCCAATGCAATTCTCAAAGGCCAAACCAAGCTGTCTGTCAGAGTGATAAACCACCCAAGGAACACAGCGGCTTCCCCAGACCCAGACTCTACAAAAGTCCACATTCAGCTCTTCAAAATACAAGAAAAAACTAGAAAGCTATCAAAGTGGTCCTAAAATTAGTGTTATCTTCAAAGAATACTTTTAAATATAATATGCTTAAATACATAATTGGGTTTTCTCTTCTGTGTGAACTGCCTTAGTGAATAAAAAAGTCACAACAAAGGATATTTAACTTCTGATTCACACTATTTTCCCTTCTAGGAAATGATGCTTCCTAGACCCTGCCTTTCACTGTGATTTTTTTTAATGTTCCTATTAAAATAAATAAAAGTAAAGAAAATTGGACAGGTATTTAAAAAGAAGAAATATACAATGGCCACATCACTGGCCATGCTATTAGCTCCCTGAGTGACCCGTGTTTAGAAATATCCCCCAGGAGATGGAGCTGTCGTTGGAGTGTCCTGGGAGGGTGCCCTGCAGTACTGGGCAGCAGGTGGGGAGAGGACTGACCAGGCCTGAGCAGGCCTGTTCTAGACCCAGTTCCACCACCAATGCCCTGGGGAGCAGACTGGCCAGCTCTCCACTCGGGCCTCGTTTTTCTCATTCTCAGAAGAAGGCAATGAGTCTGAAGATCTGACATTCCCTTCTGAGCTATATCATTTGGTGATCCTGACTTGTCACATGGTACCAACTAACTTTGCTAATTTCCCTCCTATGGAGATGTGCTTTCCTGGAACATTCAGTTTGATTCAACGAAGTATTTCTCTCTAAAATTGTTGTCAGTTTTTGAAACTATGAAGTGCATGTATGGATGTGGCAAGCGACGGGAAGACTTATCAGTGCCCTGGCACCAAACAACACTTTATCAGAGTGTAACTAAACGGGGCTGTGTGTGATATGCCTTGAATGGCGGCGCATATGGGAAGGGAGCTGCAGTTCTCCTCAAACAGTTTATGGAAGAGAAGAGGGCTGCCGTGTTCAGCCAAGCTGTGCTCCTGGTGGCGGACCAGGAGAGCCCCAGTAACCAATGAAAAAGGGCTACAGTGGGCAGAGCAAACTGGCCCCACAGCCAAGGCAGCTGTGATACCCCTTCCCATCTGCAGTCTTCAATCGTGGGACATATTACCTCTCTTTATTATTTATTAATCATACCTGATATTCAGGTGGCATTTAGCACATTTTAGTGTACTTTTTCAGTACACTAGCTCATTAGCTCTGAGACTCATCCATGCATAACCACGTGAAACAGGCAGGCCATTTTACAAATGAGGAAACTGAGGCTGACACTTGCCTGAGAAACAGAGCTAGTCATGGACACACTGGGGCTAGAGCCCAGCCAGACCCCTGATGCCATGCCAGGGTTGATTCCAGCACAGCGTGGCAGTCCTGCTGGACATTATTAGTGCTGCTATGTGAAGTGAATGCTGGGAAATATGTCTTCCTAAGCCTGCTCTTGGAGATGGATCATTCAATTCATTTGAAATGTACAGAACTGTAAATTTGCTACTGCCCAAGCAACCAGCATTCTCAGATGAAGACCCTGTGTGGGGGGCATGGGTTTATCAAAGACACTGACTGTGAAAGTTCTGTAGAGTGGCAAGACACACTAATCACTGAATCCATATTTGGGGAAAACGCCAAAAATATAGTGTCCCATTTTACTAGATAAGAATGGTGGGACTGCACAGGATATTTCTGAAAACTGTTTATATTTTACTTAAGCTTTTTGGAGGCAGGTTTCATGTTACTGTGTGCCCAGTCAACGGGGGTAGAGATGTGACATACTCTCTTACAGGACAAGAGACAAGCCCCGGAGTGAAAATATGTGAACTCATGTCTGGGAGAGGCTGGCTGCCCTACCTGCCTACCACTGACAGTGGGACTTGCAGCGTGAACAAGGCATTCAGTGCAAGCTGAGTGAAAGGCCCATGGGCTCCACCTTGAGTGCCTCTGTGCCCCTCATTTCCTAGTCAAATGCCTGACTTTCTTATAGAGGCAGCTTCTGTTTGCTTCCAAGTGTGAGAGCCCCACCCTCCACTCTGCCCTTTGGGAGACACTAGGAAGCTTCAGAGTTGAGTGGTAACAGCCCCCACCAGGACTAATAAATTAAAATTCTTTGTCATGTGGCATATGTTGCTCTAACCCTACAACAACCTTCCTTGCATTATCAGTCAGGGGCTTACTCCTTAGCGACACCTGTCTTTCTGTCCTGGGTGGAATTATTTGCATAGAGGAGCTTTTGCTGCCAGGACTGCTAACAACTGTTCCATACAGTGGAGTGTCTGTGGTGACTAAGGGCTTTGTTGACAAGGGGTTACTATGGCAACATGGAGCCTGCTGAAGAGCCCCAGGTCAGGAGTGCATTCCTCAACTCCTACTGGCTAGAGTGCTGACACTACCCCTGATGTGACACATGAGACACAGGGGAAGATGTTTCCTCCAGACGAGCAAAAACAGTGCTCGGTTTATCTCTTTCTTTATCATTTGACAAGAAGGCAGGTGATGCTCACAAATCAGTCTCCTGAGTCTTGCTACATTTTCAGGTACCCATGGGCCTTGGAGAAACAGGTCTACGGGTGGGATGATGCCTGTCTGACAAGGGGTGCTGGCAGTTCTCTCAATTCACCCTGTGTAGACCCTCCCATTCTGGTTACATGCATTGGATTTGCTTCCAGTTAAGTCCTCCTGGTTCCATACTCTCCCACTGTGTTCCCTAAGGGCCTTGGACTCAGGAGATGTCACACAGCCAACTACACAGCAAAGAGAAGGGTGGGAGGGCAAGGGGGGTGGCCGGTAGGACCAGCCAGCTTGCTGACCTCTAGATTGAAACAGCTCTGGCCTCCCAGCCTGCAGCTCCTGGCATCCCCGTCGGCTCGACGGTGCAGCTCCCGCGCAGCTTGGAGGTGCAGGTGCTCCCGCTCGGTCCCTCGCTCCTGACCCAGCTGCCACTCCATCTGATCTCTCAGTTTGGACTGTTAGGTGCATGGAGGGATTTGGTTGTTTTTTAAAATTTTTAAATAAAACACCAAGGACCAGAGGGTGGGGGTGGGGTGGGGAGGGAGGATAAAGAAAACAAAAATGGGTAAGGTAGAGGACTGAGAACACTACCAGATGAAGAAAAGCATGAATAGAAAAACCAACTTAAACACAGTGGCATAAGAGAGTGAAGAGAACAGAACCAGAATGAGGATGAGCAAAATGATGGGCTGAAAGATCTGAAAAGCAAAAAGAGAGAAGAGGGGAAGAATGCAAGACATTGGTTATGAGGCGCATGCAATGGGGATGCATGAGTCACAGACGCAACCGCAAGCACACTACCCCTGAAGGATACGGCAACAAGGCTCCTCCATCCTTGCTTGTGGTCGAGCAGCCAAAGCCATAATCCAGGGCGGCAGCTGGGTCATGCACCCAAGGGCGATGCACAGGAGAGCGGTCCTGGGACGGCCACTCCACTCCGCCCTCACCCCCGGCTCAGGGAGGGCAGGGGGAGCAAGCTGGCAGCGAGATTTTCCATCAAAACCATCCTTCTCTCAGAACCGTGCTCCTCTCCCTCATTCTGGCTCATCTTCCAGTGGGAGTGGTGGGCCTGGCTGCCTAGGGCCTTTGACAACTGCACTGTGTCCCTTCGGCAATAAACCCAAGTAGGGTTGCAAATGCTCCTGAGCGAGTCTGCTAATTCTCCTGACTGTGAAATGAGTTTGCACTTTGTTTTAAACTCCTCTTTGCTTCTTCATCAGGATAGCCAGTCATTTGAGACACCAAAAAAGGAGAAAGGACGGACTGCGTCGATCCCTACCGCTTCCATTGGGATTAGCCTTGTGTCATGAAGGGGGACCTCTAAGCCAAGAGCAACAATGTAGTTAAAAACAAGAGAGGAAAAAGGAAAAACAAACAAGGAAATAAAAGAGAACTTAAAAAAAACCCAACCAATAGAAAGGATTTGGTTGACACTTGAGGCTTTAGTACAATGCAGGTTTGAAATCATAACCAAGCAGCCGTGAGCAGAATGAGTTCAAGTGCAGCAATGCCAGCAAGAAGGAGGAAGAGCAAAACTGAGCAGGGAGGCAGAGCCAGGAGCCCCCTTACCTGCAAGTCTGGGACCAGCTCCTTCCCCAGGTTCCCGACGGGGGAGTCCCGGGACACGGAGGTCACAGTAGAGAGAAAGCTGGAAGACTCTGTGAGGTGGGGCAAGGGGGACAAGCCTTCCAGGCGCTCCCTTAGGCCATCCCCAACCTGGTTCACCTGCTCCAGGAAGGTCTGAAGCTCTTTCCGGAAAGCCTTCATCCTGGCATTAATGGTCCCCAGCAGCTGGGGCTCCTTCTTGCCCCCCTCTCCCTGAACACCAGGCCCCAGAGAGGCCAGGTCATCCACAAAGCCATTGGTGTCCATGATGAGGCTCTCCATGGTCCGTTCTAGCCGCTCAGCCTCATACTTTATGCTCACCAAGCATGCAGAGTCCTCCTTGGCCCTCAGGACCTCTGCTGGACACATATCGCTGGCCTCTGATGGCTTTCCACTGCCGAAGCCTGACGTCTTTTCAAACACCTCTTCTGAGTCACTTTCACCGCCAATGGGGCCCTCCCGCTTGGGCTGGGGTAGGCGGCCTTCCTCCCCATCGCTCTCCTTCTTGCCTGTGTCACTGTCAGCGTCGCTGTCCCGGGGGCTTGGGGCACGCAGGCCTAGGTGGGCGGCCAGGTCGTAGTGCTGGACATTGGACAGCAGCACCCGGTTCTCATATTGTAGCTTCAGCACCTTCCCGCTCAGTTCGCTGATCTGCAGCTGGGCAGACTTCAGCTCCTCCTGCAGGGGAGCCCCACCACCCGTGCCCTTGCCTCCACCATCCGCCAGCCACCCAGGCTCCGGCCGTGGTTCAAACTTGAACTTGCTCAGCTCATGAGTCAACTGCCGGTTGTGGTCTTCAATCTCAGATATGGACCTTCGAAGCAGCTCCGCTTCCTCCTCCACAAACTGTAGGTGTCGGCGGAGCTCCGATGAGGACTCCAGAGAGTCACCAAAGGGTGAGGTAGGAATGCCTGGGAGGTGGTCTCGGCCTGGGCCCTCTCGCTCATCCTGGCCCCGCATGTCCTCCATCTCCGCTTTGAGGCCTCGGTTCTCTACTTCCAGCTCCACGATCTTCCGGCCCAAGATGTTGGCTTCCTCCTCCACCAACTTCAGCCGCAGCTTCAGCTCAGCCTCCCTAGTGCTGGGAGGCCCGCCGGCTTCCCCCGTGGGCAGAGGACTGTCCACGTCACCATATAAGGCCTTATATTTCTGGAGCTCCTGCTCTAGCTCATCCTTCTCCCTCCCCAGCTTGGCCATCTTTTTGCGCATCAGGGAACCTTCCTCTTTGGCAAACTGAAGCTGGCACTTCAAATCGGCACTGTCATCCTGCCAGGAAAGAACAGCCCAAGAGTAGGGTTATTTGAAAATACCAAATGTTCATGTTTTTGATGATTTCCCTTGCACCTCGCCCCCAACACACATATAAACACAAAAACACCTATCTTTTTGACAGTGTGTCAGGTTACAGTAGAAGGGGCAAAAACAAAGCCAAGGGGAGCTGGGGCCTTCACAGAGGGGATGTGGCCAAGGCCTGCAGTCTGCTGCTTTGTCACAAAAACAAAAGAAACTAAATAATTAGTTTGGAAGAAACGTGCACATGAAAACCATCATACAGGTGATGAGTGAACAGTGAGAAAATGAAATGAGACTCAACACCCACCAGTGATGTGGTGATCCCTCGTTACCTGTGGAACAATCTGACTAATCACCAGCATCAGTGGGAGAGAGCAGGACCCCTTGCGAAGCCTGGTGCAGGCAGACAGGCTTCAGAAGCTACTTCTACCTGTTGCCACTCCCTCCCTTCACGGTGCAGACTTCCCTCATCCCAAGTGGTCAGCAACACACAGGTAATTACCAGGAGGGGGAGGCCAGATGACCTCAAATCAGTGCCAGGCTTTCCACTGACTTGCTGAGAACCTGAGACATGGCAATTCACTTCTCCCCCTCCCCTGGGCTCTTTATCCCCTGTGTATCACAAGGATGACATGAGGACAAAATTATGAGATGACAGGCATGGGGGTGCTTTGGGAGTCAGGGTGTGGAGTAAGTACCAAGCTTTGACAGTTAGTATGTATTGGTTACTGCAAATCTGAACACCTGGGTTACTCACAACCTTCCGCCATGCAAGTGCAACTTCAGAGCCCTGGGTTACGTTCCGCTCCCTTTAGTTGCTATAACACAGCAGGAAAGTAAACTCAGAAACCCAGGGCAAGGAGGTAAGTGTTTCAAAACCTAAAAAGTGGTTCTTGTTGGAATACCAGAGGATTCTGGAGGGTCATCAAAACAGATTTTCTGCTAATAAATGCCCACACTGCTTGGCTGGGGTCAAGAGGGCACTTTTTGGCCAATTGGAAAGTTGACTCTGCCTTCACAATGCAGGTCTCAAAGCCTTGAACTCTGATTTGGGCTTGCACAAAGGTTTTCTATCATATTCAGTGAATAGGAAAAATGACCACTTTCATGAGTCATTCCTCTTTGATTGGCTATCAGAAGTTTCAAAGGGTTGTCATGGGGACAAAGACTTCAGCACACAGAGAACTCAACAGCAAGCTTGAGGGCAGTCAAACCCATCAGCCTCAGGGAAAGGGGAGTCATCAAACTGATGTCTGGAACGAGTGAACCGCCCTGGGGGAAGAATGAGTTCTTTGAGATCACAGTTTGTGCCTAGTAGAGTTGACACAGCTTTTACACTCATTCTATGCCATGTTTTTGCCACACTCTCACCATTAGTCAGAAAAATATAGAAAAACCTAAACCTCTCTTCATGATCCCCAATTTTCATCCTTCTACCCTCCCAGAGCCCTCTTCTCTGTACCATAAATCCTTAAAAAAAAAAAAAGTGATGTGACAGGGCAGACTCGAGGAAAAATCTAAGGCCAACTGTGAGCCAGGTCCTGGGGCTACCTGGGCATCTTCTGAGGGACAGTGCTCCCCGTACCATCCCCTTAGCAGAGGACCAATCAGTCCTCCAGGCCTGGGGTCAAACATGCCACCCTCAGTCCCACTTCAGCCCCTTCTGTCCCTGGCACCATGGGCTGATCACAGAGCCCGGGTGAATCATCTCATTATGTCGAAAGCAGGATCTTCACTCAATCATAAGGTCGTTTTGAAGGTCAAATAGAATAATGTACAGCAGAGTGGTTTGTATGATAAATCTTCATACTCTATCACCCTGAAATAACTTTCTGCTTTGTCTGAAATGCAATTAACATTAGGGGAAGATCCAGGAACTCTGCTTTCTTTTTCCACTCCTGTGCATCAGAGAGCAATATATAAATACCACTGGGAACAGAGTATGGTCTTTGTGTTCTAAGAACTTATCCCATTAAGAACTTGGGTTTTAGAGGGTTAAACAGACATAAAAAGGGTTTCTGTGACTAACTGGAAAATAAAGCTGTCTGCTGAGTCACACTGGGCAAAATGCGTTATCACCTCTGGTCAGGTAATGATATATATATGTCTACATGGAATAGACGGGCTATAAAAGACATATATTGCAATCAATACTAATTCTAATGGAAAAGCATGCTGATCTGTTGATTCATTCATTCTTTCAGTAAATACTGAGTACCTACTATGTACTAGAATATGGCATTTTACTTTTAAATGACCTCAGCTTCATAAAATTTTCTAAGGTAAAATGATCAAAAGCACCTTTCCAATTTTGTGTTAAACCTAGATCTCTAAGAAATCAATGGAGACAGACTGTCAATATTTTATAAATGGATTAGTTTGGGAGTAAAAAGCCTGGGACAGGGAGACAAGGCAGTGTCCTTAGCCCCATCACCACAGTGATAGCCAGTGTTTGTCCTTTGTCCAAAGTTACCTAAGTAGTCCTATATCCACCTTGAAGTGGAGAAATTCACCTTTGCACCTGAGGACAGCAGCAGAGGTCATGGAAGATTGTGTCACCAGCCGCAAGGGAACTCTATCCTCTGTCCTCCTCCAGCCTAGGCAGACCCAGAGATGGGCAAGACCACCTGCTGTGATCAACAGCCTGACCTTGCTTCCATGGAAACTTGCAGTTGGTGAGGCCTTGATATGGGAGGCCAGGTTAAAAAAGGGTGAATGAGGGGCTGAATTACCTGCTCAGTTCAGGGAGCTTTTATCTCAAACGAAGACCAGGAAGTTTCAAGGATTCCTCCTTCCCCCAAAAGTGGAACTAAGAAGTTGAGGAAGTAGGTAAGATCTCTGAGAGACATATGGAACCACGCCTTGCACAAGAGTTCTGAAATGCTTGGTTAAAAGTGCTTAGGGTAGGGACTCCTGGCCAAGATGGAGGCGTAGGTAGACACACTGTGCCTCCTCCCACAACCAGAAGAAGCACAACAACAAATTTAAAAACAAAAAACAACCAGAACTGACAGAAAATTTAACTGTATGGAAGTCTGACAACCAAGGAGTTAATGGGCAGCCGGGCGGAGAGAACTCGCGGCAAGGCAGCAGCTGGCGGACCGGGTGAGGTGGTGGCCGGCGGACTGGGCAATCCCACACCCATGTGCAGATAAACCGGGAGGACAACTGGGGAGCGAGACAGACCTCAAAACCCAGGGTTCCAGCAAAGGGAAATAAAGCCTCAAAGTCTCTGATTGAAAACACCTGTGGAAGTTGAGGCGGCAGCGGCAGACACTCCCAGCCTCACAGGAGAGCTCACTGGAGAGATCCACAGGGTCCTAAAATGTACACACGCCCACCCACCCAGGAATCGGCACCAGAAGGGCCCAATTTTCTTATGGGTAGTGAGGGAAGTGACTGAACACCAGCAGAGAGCGGAGCACGCAGCATTGTTCCTTCTCGGACCCCTCCCCCACACAAGCGTCACTACCCAGCAGCATGGGTTGCCCCGCCCTGGTGAGCACCTAAGGCTCCACCCCTTACTAACAGGCCCCGTAACAGGCGCGCCAAGACAAAAAAAAATGGCCAAATGAAAGAACAGATCAAAGCTCCAGAAAAAATACAACTAAATGACAAAGAGACAGCCAATCTGTCAAATGCACAGTTCAAAACACTGATAATCAGGATCACAGAATTGGTTGAATATGGTCACAAATTAGATGAACAAATGAAGGCTATACTAAGTGAAATAAAGGAAAATGTACAGGGAACCAACAGTGATGGGAAGGAAACTGGGACTCAAATCAATGGTGTGGACCAGAAGAAAGAAAGAAACATTCAACCAGAACACAATGAAGAAACAAGAATTCAAAAAAATGAGGAGAAGCTTAGGAACCTCCAGGATGTCTTTAAATGTTCCAACATCCGAATGATAGGGGTGCCAAAAGGAGAAGAGGAAGAGAAAGAAATTAAAAACTTATTTGAACAAATAACAAAGGAGAACTTCCCCAATCTGGCAAAGGAAATAGACTTCCAGGGAGTCCAGGAAGCTCAGAGAGTCCCAAAGTAGTTGGACCCAAGGAGGAACACACCAAGGCACATCATAATTACATTACCCAAGATGAAAGATAAAGAGAGAATCTTAAAAGCAGCAAGAGAAAAGGAGACAGTAACCTACAAAGGAGTGCCCATAAGACTGTCAGTTGATTTCTCAAAAGAAACCTTGCAGGCAAGAAGGGACTGGAAAGATGTATTCCGAGTCATGAAAGACAATGACCTACATCCAAGATTACTCTATCCAGCAAAGCTATCATTTAGAATGGAAGGGCAGATAAAGTGTTTCCCAGACAAGGTCAAGTTCAAGGAGTTCATCATCACCAAACCCTTATTATATGAAATGTTAAAGGGACTTATCTAAGAAAAAGAAGATAAAAAATAGGAACAGTGAAATGACAACAAACTCACAGTTATTGACAACTGAACCTAAAACAAAAACAAACTAAGCAAACAACTAGAACAGGAACAGAATCACAGAAATGGAGGTCACATGGAGAGTTATCATCAGGGGAGTGGGTGGGGAGAGAGGGGGGAAAGGTACAGGAATAAGAAGCATAAATGGTAGGTAGAAGATAGACAGGGGAGGTTAAGAATAGTATAGGAAATGGAGAAGCCAAAGAACTTATATATATGACCCATGGACATGAACTATAAAGAGGGGGAATGTGGGTGGGAAGGGGTGGCAGGGTGAAGGGTAATAAAGAAAGGAAAATGGGACAATTGTAATAGCATAATCAATACAATATATTTTTTAAAGTGCTTAGGGTGGAAAAATCCTAAAAAGCCCTCAAATTGCCCTCATTTCTAGAAAGCTCAAGCCCTGCACCATTGCCCTTCCATCGCCCTCCCCATAAGTCTGACTGTAAACCAGAACCATTCTCCTCCATCTCCCTGAATCTAAGTCTGGGTTAGTTTAAGAAGCAAGATTCTATGACAGACTCTAATGAGGGTCCAATTCCAAATTACCTGAGGGTTGATAAAATATCCAAAAACTCTTCTTGTTCCTTAAAGAAAGAACTATACACATAGCAGGAATTTTGACATATGATTAAAGCATGCTGTCATTTCTACTAAACACCCATGCGCTATTAGGCCTGCCACCGAGAATAAAGCAGGTTTTGAAAAAAATGACAATCTTTGAAGCCAAGGGAGTGTGTGCATTTAATGAAGGGGTCAGCCTTGAAGTGGCTGGAGAAGGTGCTGTGCATTCTGGGGTTGGCATGAGGGAGAGGGAGGCCAGGCGAGCTAGCCTCAGTCTGTTCTGGGGGTGGGAACTTACTCCTTCTAACAAGATGAAGAATCACAGCCTCAGCCCAAGCAGGATGGCTGGCTACCCACCCATCTTATCTTGTAACCATAGACTTTCTGCCACTCTGCCAAAACTCTGAGGGAGGGGTCTAGGTTGAATCCTAAGCTGAAGGATATCAAGCTCTGGGTTCAAGAGATCATCAGATAGCTAGCTCCAGGAATGCAGAATGAAAGCAGAAGGTTGAGTCAAACTTTCCACATGGCACTCTCCCTGTGGCAAGCAGAGAAGGCAAGCATGACATGGGGGAGAACACACACAGGACCACCACCACCACCACCGGCTAGAAGGGCCTTGTCAAGCAACAAAAATATATCACTACGGGTATATATTCTTTGGCTTGCAAGTCTGATGTATAGCCAGCACCCCAAGCGCTGACTGCTTGTGCTCCTACCTTGCGCCGGGGTGCCAGTTTCCTTTGGGTTTTGGTTGCAGACCTGTAGTTCCCAAGGCGCTCCGTTCCACCACTCTGCTGGACAGAAACTCCTTTCTCAATGATACCACAGGTTTTGGGGGGCCTGAACACATTCCCAGTGCCCACAGCTTCTCAAACACTCCTGAGGGGCAGCAGTGGCTATTCTCAGGCTGATTTACCCACAGGCGCCATGGTGTTCCTTCCAGAATGGGGCAGTAGTTACCCTTTTAAGGAAAAGATCTTCCTTGGTCAAGAGCCAGTTCACTGAAACATACTGGAAGCCCAGGAGGGCTCAAGTGCCCAGAAGCGGGCTGGCAGATTTAAATTTCCGTTCTTAGTGAATGCCAGCATGAGACTGGGGAGCAGAGAAGGTGGAAGGGGACAGTTAATCTTTGGCATTCCTGCTGTTCACATGGCCTGGCCCTCCTTGAAGGGTACCCTGGGGATCAGTGAGTTTGGGGAATGGAGAAATCCAAAGGAATCAGTGTGGAGTTCACAGGGCTGGGCCAGCAGAGCTCTCAGTTACCCGGACTCACTGCGTCTCTCTAATTAGTGCTTGCTCAGGGAGCTCAGGGACCTGATATCCCAATAATGCCTTTGTTCTCTCCAACACCTAATACTGGCAGAGATTTTTTTTTTTTTTTACAGAAGAAAGGAATCCAGTAAAGCATGTATCAGAAAAGCTAAGAAAGTCCTGAAGAACACATATCATGTACATAGAAAGGGCTACGCTTTCACCATCTTTTGGTGAGAACATTTTACTTTCATTTAGGACATTTAGGACTACTCTGTCATCTTGCACATATTAAAAAACAAAAAACCACTCAAAACAGTGCGTTACGAATGACCCACCACTACAGGGTTGTACTGGTTTACTGTCCGAATGACTTTGAAGGTCAAAGCACTTTTACCAGTATGAGTACTGCCAGGCCCTGAACTGCACCCAACTATGTCTCACACAAAGCCAGTCTGTTCTCTTTCTTGAGAGAACCACCAGCTTATTGGTGCAAGAAACAAAAAGGAGGAGCTGTTTGGAAAGAAAAGTTTCACCCATGGGGGTTTTTAATGCGTTCACATTTTTTGGCAGGTGATGCTTCTCTGAATATTTTAGAGGCAACGTTAACACTTTTAAAAAAAATTCAAAATGAGATGACTGTATTTTAAGGAGATGTAACATTAGAAAGAAACTTCTGCTTACCTGGTTAAAGGTTTTCTTTTCTTTGTATGTTTCCCGACTGCCTCTTCTTTTCAGGGAACTCTGAAATAGATCCAAGTGACATTCTATTATGGAGGGGTCACACTGGAACCCGCCCTGGGCGAGCTCTGCCCCACTGGCAGGACACACGCACGAGGATGGAGGCCCTTTCTCTCCCACTGGAGTCAGGAAACCACTTGGAGTCAACGTTTCAATGCCGCTAAATAGGTTGGTAAGGTCTTTGAATCCTACGAGAATTTAAATCCTAATTATTGTATTTCAGGTCTTCCTCAGTTATTCCATTTCATAAAAAAGGATCATGGTTTGGCTAAAAGGTGCCCGTGAAGGAAGACGGGAAGAGGGAGGAAAAGGTTAGAAGTTTCGGAAACAGATATGTAATATTTCTGGGGCTGTCTTATTTTTCTAACTATGTCTTGTTTGGGCTAATACCAAAATTATTTGATGTTTTCTGAATGCCTACAAGTAAATGGACAGATAAAAAAATGGTAGGAGGGAGAAAAGTGGGGAGGGGGACTGTTTATGGAAAAAAACATTCTCCATGAATAACTCACTCTAATTCATGACTAAGCCTACATCTGAAGGATCTAAGAGAATTCATAATTTATTCATTTGTGTTGTGGCCTTGGCCATGTCCTTCAGCAGGTTGGGTCCCTACCTAGTTTTATATACATTACAGTGCATCTTTGCCTGCCACAGGCAAGAAATGTGTCTGAAACATAAACATTACTATAAATAAAAGGGACAATGGGTATCTGAAATGGCATAACATAGAGGCAGACAGTTCCTGCCACAGCAAAGTATGAACACAGAAAGAACTGACTGGAAGAGCGAGAAGCATCCTAGGGGGAAACATAAGAATTTGAAACCTGAGAGAATTCATGTAATCCTGAGACTAGCTGGAAGTAAGCAGTTTGGAAAGTTAAGGTCGCTGGCTACCCTTCAGACCCTGGCGATCCTGTGAATGAGAAGAGACTCTCCCTGATGGCCACTTCCCCTCCCCCCACCGCTCTGCTGCTTCGCCCTAACTGAAGCAGGGACCTGGGTCCTCTAGGAACTCAACTTGAGGTGGGCTCAGAGCCCTCCCTGCTTCGTTTCCTTGCTGCACCCCACATGCCAAAACAGCTGGGAAAGGAAGTTGCTTATGCAAGTCACTTATGTAACAGTCAGACCTTAAGTTAATTAACTTAGTTCTGTTTACATTTAAGTGTCTCACTCACAGAAGACTAGGCCATGCCATTTATTGAGTGAATTTCAGGGTTCAGAAACAAAATTCTAGTCTCCCTGAGCCTCTAGGAGGCTGGAGGCCTGAGAGGAGAAAATGGTAATTGAGAGAAGGGATGAAATGGTTATAGAACCAGCGAGGGCGTGGGCATCCCTGGTCAGCCAAGGGCGGTGTGGAAGCTTGTCACTGATGCCTCTGCGGAAGTGGCTTTGTTTCCTTTAGGCTTTTTGGTAAAGGCAGGGTCACACTACAAAGAGAACCAGTCTTCTCTGACAGGTTAAGTTAAGCAAGTCTTAAGGGCTTGAATTTTCCCCAGAATAAGTAGGTCTTCCAAGATTCTTCCCGCTGCAGTGGAGTTTCTTGGATTAGAGAGAGCTGGGTGAGGTGAACACTCTGATGACTGACTACAGGGAAGAGTTACAATAAAGAAGCAGGGAGAGGGACTGTTCCCAAAGCTTCAACTTCAGGGACTAATTCTGGGACTGTGGCAGCAATCAAGGGGGGGAGTGCAGCGAACCCGCCTTCCGTGAGGCCCACATTGCGTCACATTGTTCTCCCAAAGAACAGAAAGCATTCTGCCCGCGCTGCCAAGAAAACGGTCTAGAAGTGAGATGACAGCTAAGAGTAGGGACAGAAGTTCCTGAAAATTGATGCGGATTCGTGGGTGTCTGCATCCGGGGGTGGGAGGAAGGAGCACATTCTGGGTGCACCCTCCTGATGGGAGGGAGCCAGCGGGGTGCCAGCGCACAGATTCTCCCCACCCAGCTGAGGGGTCTCTTCCCCTTGCTGAGCTCTGCACACAACAGCCTCTGAGCCCTGCAATTCTTTTAGTAAATTCCAGAATAGGCAACCCAGATCCCAGTCACAGTGGCAACTATGATGAAAAGCACTGCAAGGATTAAATTAACCAGAAATTGGAAGGACCTACATGAAAGAAACCATAAAACTTTGGTGATAAACATAAAGCAATGCTTGATGGTATCTGACGGGAAGATGTTATGTTATCAAGATGTCACATTTCTCTGAAATCATTTTATAATATAACATTTTAGCCAAATTCCTCTTTGCCTCCATATATACATATATAACATATAATGTGCATAATGTGATATAGGTACATACACACACAAAAAGTGTTTGTATGTATAAGGATATCTAGACACACACAAACACCTTTTGTTTATTCGTGAAGGAGGTAAGCCGATAGAGGAACTTGACAAAATGATTCAAAAATTCGTCCAGAACAGGTCTGGCACACGATGGCCCTCAGGACAAATCAACCCACAGCCTGTTCTATAACTAGGTTTTTCTGAGGCACAGCCTCCTCTACTGTTGCCTGTGGCAGCTTCCACTGTAAGAGCAGAACTGAGCTGTGACAAATCGTACGTATGCAGTGACTGAAATATTCACTATCTGACCCTTTTCAGAAAGTTTGCTGACCTCTGAGCTAGAAAAATAGATTGGTAAAAACAGTCAAAAACACTTTAAAAGATAGAATGATGACCGTAGGCTGTACTATTAGGTATAAAAGTATAATATGACGGTTTGGTGCTGGTACAAGAGTAGACAGATCAATGGAATAAAACAAAGCTCAGAAACAAACTTGAAAGTTTACAAGATGTTAACAATTGATGAAGGTAGCCCTTTAAAACAGTGGAGGGAAAGAACGGGCAATTTGGCGTAGGCTGGGAAACAACTGTCTAACAGGAAAAAAATAGTGAGACTCCTACCATGTATCAAAAATCTCCAGATGAGCCCTGGCTGGTGTGACTCAGTGGACTGGGTGCCGGCCTGTGAACCAGAGGGTTGCTGGTTCGATTCCCAGTCAGGACACATGCCTGGGTTGCAGGCCAGGTCCCCAGTTGGGGACATGCAAGAGGCAACCGCACATTGATGTTTCTCTCCCTCGCTCTAAAAATAAATAAATAAATAAATAAATAAATAAATAAATAAATCTCCAGATGAATTTAAAAAATAGAGATTTAAGAAATCATAAATAAACTAGAAAGACAAGAGATTAATTTCTATTTGTTCTTGGGACATGGCCTTTATAAACACAGAAACAAAAGCCAAAGCATCTAATAAAAAGTATTGATAGAATAGATTGGTAAGATTTTTAATTTTTATATATTAAAAGAAACCATTTACAGTATTAAAAAGCAAATGACAAAAATGGAAAAAAAATGTCTAACACAAGACAGACAAAAGAGTAATATTTTGCAAGCAATAGGAAAACCAGTTTCATAAGAAAATAAACAAATGGCCAATAAACACACAATTAGCCATTAACACAAGAATATACCATTTTTTCACTTAGAGATTTACAGACCAAACGAGGTATGACCCCAAGTGTCAGCAAGTGTCT